>JAHBCN010005923.1:0-52250 GCA_019359885.1 Listronotus oregonensis | reverse complement strand
AAATACATATAATATATATATATATATATATATATATATTATATATATATATATATATATATATATATATATATATATATATATATATATATATATATATATATATATATATATATATATATATATATATATATATATATATATATATATATATAAAAAACTATCCGATTCTTGAGAGAAGAGACCCACGTCATCGACAGTCTTCACGTCAATTAGCAAAATGGTTGTTGTAAAGAAAAATTATATGAAATACAGAGATCAAACATAACCTCTATTTTGTTGTGTTGTCATGCTGTCAAACATTTTGGGGTTTGGGGGCTCTTGGTGATTATCTATATTTTTAAAAAAAAAGTGTGTCACAAAACTATCATAGCAGGAAAATGGGAGGGGCGGGGATATGCTGATTTATAAAATACAAGGGAAAAGTGACTCGTTAAAAAAGTACAAGTGAAATCGAGTTTCCTTCTCCAAATGCGGAAAAAGTTGTGAATTTCATCAATATTCTTCATTGGAACTGGATGGAATTGGATTTATTTCACTATTTTTCTTGATTCTCTTCACAGTATTTAGAGATACATTCAAACCGTTGGCAACTCTCTGAAAATATTATAAAATTAGTATGATGAATTATGAAATTTTAGCTTTGTATTTACCTCCAATCAGCAGAAAGGGAAGTAAAGATCCATCGTTATTTTTTTTCCTCTTCAAAATAAGGTTAAAAGGATAAAACCCAAACCCCCCAAGGGGAACTCAGTGGTTTTCCCCTTTCATGTTTTGTCGAAAAAACAAAGTTGAAAACACTAAAACTTTCAATTTGAGCTCTTAAAAGAACTATTTGTGATGTGATAGGAAATAAAACAAAAAAGGAAAAAAAAATGCTAAAAAAAATTGAAAATTCCAAAGAAAACGAATAAACGATTTCCAGTGGGAAAAAAAAGTCATAAATGACATTTTAATAACGTTTTTCATTGACTCGCACTGACTGCACTCAGTGTATTTCCATTGCTCTTTAGTCCTATAAAAAACAAAGACAAAAATAAAAAAAATGAACTCGGTGAAAAAAATGTAGTCAATGGAAAACGCTAAAAAATTTGACATATCATGGGCCGCCCCCTTTAAGTTTGGACGTATCGAGAACATCTCTTTAGCTCAATGCAAATTATAATAACGTATGTCATTGATGACCGCCACCCCCTTTTTTATTTTATTGAGGAATAAGGACGAATTATCAACAGATGATGACGTGGGGGTTTTCTCTCAAGAATCGGGGTTTATGTATATATATATATATATATATATATATATATATATATATATATATATATATATATATATATATATATATATATATATATATATATATATATATATATATATATATATATATATATATATATATATATATATATATATATATATATATATATATATATATATATATATATATATATATATATATATATATATATATATATATATATATATATATATATATATATTTTTTTACAAATTGATGTTTGTACCGTCCAACGGTGTTATGTCAAAATTATGTTGTTTCTCTTTAATAAACAAGGTTTAAAAAATATTTGTTGTTTTAAGTTTAGTAGATATAGGTAATATTATTAAAAAATTAATAATAAAAAATAATTTTGAGTAAAATTTATCACAGGATACATCGTTTAATGAGTTTTAAAGTTTCCCTTTTAAAACAAGATATCGCTGGTTGCATTAGCTATATACTTTTTTAAAATATTCCCTTTTTTTTGTGAGTACCAATAGGAAATTTAATTGAGATAGGTATTTTTGAAAATTTTTTTTGAACAAGAACCCATCATTTCTCCATCCAAAAATTTGGCAAATATGTTCAGAAAACAATAAAAAAAAATATATAATTTTTTGAAAAAATCAAAAATAGGGTATTTTGAGATTTTTGAAAAAAAAATTTTTTTCCCGTAAATCTCAAATTTTTTTTTTCAAAAATGAATTTTTGGGACATCGTTTTAAAGGTATTTAGAAGCCCTTTTTAAAACAAGGTATGCTCATATGGGAGCTGTAATAGTTTTCAAAATATTAAGCTTTTTATTAAAACCCCCTCATGAACAAAATTGACAAATTTGTTATTTTAAAAAATTCAAAAAACCAAAACCAGTAGTCAAAAAATTCAAAAATTTTTAAATTTCTCATTTTTTTTGGAAGCAGAAAAAATGTGCCAAAAATAATCAAAATCGGAGAGGGTCAAACAATCGCCTGGTCGATTTGATATGGATTGACCCTTGTAGTAAAAAATTAGTTAAAACTATTTTGGGACACTAAAAAAAAACTTAAATGGATCCAATAATCAAAAAAATATTTTTAAAGCTGGTTTAATAACGAAAAAAAAAAGACATTTTTTGTGTGTAATTTTTTAATCTGTGTAATCTCTGTGCAATCTGTGTAATCTCTGTGCAAATGTGTAATCCCTGTGAAACTGTGTAATCTGTGAAATCCGTGTAATCCCTGTGTAATCCGTGTAATCTCTGTGTAATTCGGTAATCTTTGTGTAATCCGTGTAATCTTGACTTTTGTGTAATCTGGTGTACAGATTTTTGATTGCGGTTTCCCCCTCGGTCGTTGTTTGCCAGAACGCATCAAATCAAATCAATGTTTATTGAAAAGCTAAATGCTGTACAATAATTCACTTAAAACTAGTACATGGTATTCCATTTAATTTATCAGTTGTACTAATAATAATTATAATTATAATTTTCCCAACAAGACGAAAAACAAAAAAAATAAAACAAAAAAAATGTTGTCATAAAACTAAACTAGTTAAAGTCAAAATTTTAAAAAAAGTAAAATAACAGTCAAAATGCAACAGTCATAATGCAAAAAAACATAAAGGTATAAAAACTTCAGTTTTAAAAAAGTAAAAAACTTTTCGTTATATACAAAATAATATCTTTTTTAAAACAAAGCTTTAAGAACAACAATAGTAATATAGGTCTCCTATGAACTCTAAAATCACAAGACATTTTAAAAAAAGGAATTTCTCTATTTACAGTACATTACTCAATATGGGAATTGTTTTTACAAAAATCATCCAAAGAATAGTTTGCACTTTCCAACAATGTGCTTTTGATAACTTTATTCAAACGCTTTTCGCCTTTATTTGGAGGAATTGCATTATATAAGTACCTTCCGTGGTGATGCAAAATATTTCTGGTAACCATACTAAGAGATTGGGGTAGGTTTAAGTCTTCCCTTATTCGGGTAGGGTAATTATGTATATCGCCCTAAACGACCTTAAATATATCCCCATATTGGCAACACGGCAGGTAAATAACCATTGCAATCAACACGTTACACGACATGTCAACCCTCGGAAGAAAATTGAGCGCGGCTTCTATAATATATAGCATATTATTGTTTTTAAAAGCAGTGTTATGCAAACTGTGTTAACCTGAGGATTAAGTACAATAAGATGCACCAATTATTATTGTTTGATTTTAATGTAAATATTAATAATTGATGGTAGATTTATTTAGGTTTCTATAATATATAGTGTGTCTTACAAGTCTAAAAATTGCGCGCCTTTCTTATAATTAATAAAATGAATCGTTGGCTCAAAATTTGGATCTTCGAAGAAAACCTTAATACATTTAAATACCATATCTAAACTATAAGTGGTAGAAATAATATCAATATCCAGTAGTAGTAGGTTTGTATTTTTGAGCAATTGTACTTTAAACGGTGTTGCCAGGTCAAAAATAACATAATCTGTACACTTGTCATAAGAAAAACCATAAAAATAAAAACAACATGGTAAAAAAATATGTCCATCTGTTAAATTTACATGTAAGTTTTTAAGAATATTTTTATAAAAAAAAATGAAGGAAAACCTCTATGTTGTAAATTTATTCTTTTATTTGTCTAAGAAGCCAGCATTATTGACATCTGAGCAATACAAATGCCTGATTGATTTGATGTCAGATTCTGCAGTTAAAGAAACTTTTGCAACTAAAAATTTACTTATCGAATTTGGATGCACCATAAAGAATGAATATAAAACTTTGACATTTCCCATATTTTTCCAGACACCCTGTATATTTACCTAACTGCTCACAAGCAGTATTAAATTCCTTCAATGCAATACCCTCAGTTTTATTGTAATCCTTTATCTTTTTCTCACTCTCTGCTTGAGTCTGTTCCAACTTTTGTACTTGTTTTCTTAAGCTTGGTATTTCAAATGAAACATTACGAATCAGCATCTGACTTACCTAAAAATAAATAAGCATTTAGAAAAATATATAAACAATACTGATAGCGATGTTTTACCTCTGCAAGATAAATATTATCTTTTTGGTACGAACTAACAATATCTTGCCAATCTTTCATTCGCTGGGAACCATATCTTCCAAAAATGTTCTTACTGTCTTTTTCTGTCTCCTTAAGAATATCCACTATTTTAAGACAATGAAAATAGTTTATATGCTGTCCACTTAACAATTTCAAAATGCCCTCATGAGCTGGCATATCCTGGATAGCATTGTTGATTTTTTCTCGAACCTTCAAGACACTATTTTGCCAATCTTTGGATATGTGGCGACGTGAAATTAGCCAGTCTAGAAGCTTGGTGGTATTTATGTCGATTGGAATGTTTTGTTCATCCATTATTTGATGAATTTAGACAAAATTTACCATATGTTTATAAACTTTTTGAAAATGTGTTGCGAATATTATTAAACGTCAAAATCAGCTGTTGTCGAAAATGTGTCAAAAAAAAAAATAAAAAGATTTCTGCAAATTATCTATTGTTTTATTTGCATAACAATAAACAGATGACGCTACGCGACATCTGTTTCTATGATCTGTTTATTGTTATGCAAACTAAGGTTAATTCCAGGAGTATCTTTCAGTTTTTCTTTAACCGAAAGTAATAGACAAGGACGAATCTACTTTTAAGTCTGTCGGTTCCTGCTCCTACCGCACATAATTAAGTACTCCCACGCTTCGGTTGCCACGAAAAATTCCGAAATGCCCTAAATTAGTTCACATATGTCACACGCATGTCATATGGTAAAATGTCAGCCAATGTCTGGTTTAGGGACATCAAAGAATATTGTGTCGAAGATTAAATATATTTTTAAATTTTAAACCTACAAAGACAAAGTGAGTGAGCGAGTTGTAGTGAAATGTCGAAGTTACCGTATTTTATTTTCCAAAAACCACGTCAACAAAGAAAACGTGAAAGAAACAGTGTGCTTCAACAGTGTTTATGTTTAATTAAATGAACTAGATATTATTTAAAAAAGGGTTCCAGGACTATTAATAGTAGACGGAATTATTGTCTGTACGTAGCGCCGTTAAGAATAAACGTTTATTTTTGTCGTGGAACTTTTTATTCTAAAAATATACAGGGTATTCCAAGCATTCATATAAATGTTGTGTCCAAATACTGTAAACAAAGACTTCTTTAACGTAATTAAGCAATTATCTGTGTATTTAGTTATAAATAATCGTGAATTTAATAAATATAATCTAGCAAAATGACTACAATTACGATGGAAGAATATGAGCTAATGAAAGACTCAAAATATCGAATGTATGTCGCTGCTGTGGATAAGGCTTTAAAGAATTTTGACTACACTTCTGAATGGGCTGATCTAATTTCAGCTTTAGGAAAACTTAATAAGGTAATATATTTATATGTTTTTAAGTATACTTAATTTGTTAGTGATTGGCTTAAACTGCAGCAATAGGGCAACTATAACTAGCACCTACCTATTGTAGGGTTATGGAGTGATAAATAAAAACACCCGAATTAGATTTAACTTTAAGAAAAACTTTATTACGATAGTTGCCTGCACTTGGAAGGTATATCAATGACTGACTTTTAGAAAACACACAGTCCCTAAAACCTTTTCAGCATTTCTATTTTTAAAGCTTACTAAATATATCGACTTGTATGTTTTGTCATTCTAGGTTAAGGAATTCAAATAAATAAACTGTATCTGTGCCGATTTAAAATACTTGTAATATAAACATTTTGATTGATTTATGAACTTACATAATATCAACAATATTATCCAACACCCCCTCTCAAAATTAATCAAAATTTAAAAAAAAAAAATTAAAAATTCTTTGTCGGCTCCTATATTACTAGTACTATTACATTATATCTATATAACATAATTATTCATCTACTTTAAGTTCCTATCTAATATACCTTCCTTATCCCCTGGGAGAGAAAAAATAAATGGGTCCAACATTCGCTGCTGGGGTTAGGAAAACCCGGAAAACCTAATCAGACCATTAACATAACTCTAAACCAGGGTTTAAATCTAAATTCCAAAAACTTTGGTGCTGGCAGGGTTTGTAAGCATGTCGGCTACTTGACTACCTGTGGGAACATAAGTTATTTTAATTACATTTTTCTCAACTTGTTCTCTAGTAAAATAAAATTTAATATCTATATGTTTAGACCTTTTATGACTTGTTGGGTTATTTGCAATACTTATAAATTTTATCTTGTAAATAATGATAGGATTTAAAAAAATATATTTATACTGGTAGCCAAGATTTCAACCACAAGGCCTCTTTAAAGGCTTCAAAAGCGATATGGCTTCTGTAGATGAAACTTACTGAAGCTTGCCTTTAGTACTCCAACAAATGGCCTTTTTTAAATAATTGAAATAAATAACCTGTTGTACTTTTTGATCGCACCATTTAAACCACCCCAGTCAGCTCAACAAATCCTGTTATAAATTGTTTAAAAAAACCTGCCTTTTGTTTTTAACTAATATCTGTTGAGCCTTTCAAGTACCTAAATACTCTTTTAATGCATTTCCAAAGCCTTTATTATTTTTATTCATATACCTATAAAAATGTTGACTGCTAACTTAAGTCAGGTCTTGTACATATCATTAAATACATTAAACATCCGATAGCATTTCACTGGTGATTCACATGCTTCATCAAATTTAAGCTACGAGATCTAATTTACTTTCTAAAGGGCTGTTAACTGGTTTACAGTGGGCCCTATTAAACTTATTTAAAAGAGTCTTTACATATGAGCTTTGGTCTAATAAATTTTGTCATGATCTCTTGTTATTTTAATTGAAATAATCTAATTTGTTTAAATCTACCATTGAAAATTTGTTCATAAGAAAAGTGTTTAAAATTTTTCATTATTTCAATATTTGCTGTGGCAATTACAAGATCATCAACATAAAGAATTATGTAAATATTCTTGAATATATCACCCTTTAAAATATAAAGACATCGATCTACAGGAGAATTCTAAACCCTTTTCCTATAAGAGCTTTTTGAATTCTTCAAACCAACACCTAGCAGCCTGTTTTAAACCATATAGGGCCTTATTTAACTTACACATTATTTCCCCGATTTTAATCCCTTGGGAACTTTCATGTATATCTCTTCTTTTTAATTTTCCATTTGAAACGCGGTTTTTTTCCATTGATGAATTAATAATTATATTGGTTCGAAAAAGCAAAATAAACCAAAAACCCAAATTTAGCTCCGGGGAAATGTTTCATTATAGTCAATAAGATATTTTTGACTAAAACCCGCAACCAGACAGGCTTTATTTTAATTGGGTTACCAAACCCCGTCATTTTTAAGAGAAAATACCCAACGACAATCAACTATATTTTTATTATTTGGTTTCTTTTACTAAGCTCCAAGTATTATTTATTAAAAGAAATTAATTTGTCATTAATAGCACGCTCCCACTCTAATCTATCATCCCTTTTTGAATTTCGGTTAAACGAAGTGGGGATACTGCATATTAATGATTTGAGCACACAAAATATAGTCTGCTATACTCTCCCGTTTAAGAAACACGAGGTAAATTTTTAATTCGTTTCACTCTTTCGTAAATCGGATGATGGACGTTTAATACCTTTTTATCTTGAGATGAATATCCATTGTAGGAGACTCTTTTTCATATGCTACTGATTTTGACGTTGTCGAAACATGGTTTGGGACTATCAGATTTACCTATATCTGATTTAATCCAGGCTATGAAACTGTACTACATTTTGACAAGTCGAAAGATCAGTTTTGTATAAGGGTCTTGGATAACCACCCCCCTTTTCCTCAGTTGCTACCGGGTCTAGATTTTAAAATTCAGTCTATCTTGATAACATCTCTGACTACAACAAACCTTTTAGTTTCCACATCCCAAACCTTATAACCATTTGGTTCATAACCTACCAATAACCTTTCCAGGATTTTTAACAAATTTGGTTTTACTAGTTTTATTAAACACCGTTAACCCCAAAAATTTTAAGATATTTAATTTGTGGTTTTTTTATTTATTTGGTGGTGTTTTCTTTGCTTAAAACCCTTGTTGGTGTTATTTTGGGTTAAATTTGCAGTTAAAACTGCTTCACCCCAAAACACTTTATCAAGGTTAGCACCTTTGATTAACGTACCCCTTTAGTTATTGTTCAACCATACCTCCCAAAGCCCCCTTCTGTGGGTTGTGGAACGTCGATATAACATGCCCTCCCCAACAATAAACCTTCATCTAAACAGACGTTTTTTTCCCCGTTATCACCAAAAATTAACGAGTTTAACATTAAAATGAGCCTCACTTTTGCTACATAATCTTTAAACATTCGAATACATCTGATTTATTTTAATTAAATAAGTTACGCAATAGTGAGTAAACTGGTCAACAAATAAAACATAGTAATTTTTTATTAACTGTTGACGGTTAATAGGTCCCCCAAAATCAGAATGTGACAATAAACAATGGCCTGTTAATTAATTTTTGTCTTTTCTGTTATTAAAGGGAAAAATGTTTGTTTCCCTTATACGCTTCACTAAACTTTCGAAGGTGTAATATGATCCAAAAACCACATCTTGAATCATTTGTTTATTTTTTAAATCCTAAACTTATTTTTCCAAATGCCCAATCTTTGATGCCATAAATTATAGTTTATTTTATTTTTTTTTTTTTTTTTTTTTTTTTTTTTTTTTTTTTTTTTTTTTTTTTTTTTTTTTTTTTTTTTTTTTTTTTTTTTTTTTTTTTTTTTTTTTTTTTTTTTTTTTTTTTTTTTTTTTTTTTTTTTTTTTTTTTTTTTTTTTTTTTTTTTTTTTTTTTTTTTTTTTTTTTTTTTTTTTTTTTTTTTTTTTTTTTTGGGGGGGGGGGGGGGGGGGGGGGGGGGGGGGGGGGGGGGGGGGGGGGGGGGGGGGGGGGGGGGGGGGTTAATTGTGTAAACACCCATATAAATTTGAAAGGTAACTAACAAATTGATACTTCTTAAACGGTGCCTAAGTTTGGCTCTGTGTAATAGCCCTCCTATCGTTTTAAATAAAGTAAATTTTGTAACTATTATGTAGTTTAACTACCAATTTCTTTTTAACGCAATAAAGCTTCCCCTTTTTCGTTCTAATAGATTCCAAACTTTCCAAAAAATTCATTTTGCACTATTTCTGTTTTAGAAAACCAGGAATAGTCACCTGTAATAAAATATGACACTTTGGGCAATCGTACACCTTTCCCAATGTTGGTTGGGGAAACAGTCACTTCCATTGTCAAATTTAATTAAAAGTTATTGGAAAGAACAGCTCTTATTGAAATTTCCACACATGTATTTTTCCCAAAGAAAAGGGGTAATTTTCTTTTTCCCCTTTTCCATTGTATTCTAATTTATGTCTCAACACTAATTTTACAACAAAATCTCCTTCTACTTTTTTTCCGGAATTACAATATCGTAATAAATTAGGCGATACCTTTTGGGGCCCCTAACCTGTGGGTTGGAGGTAAATAAAAACACCCGAATTAGATTTAACTTTAAGAAAAAAATTTATTAACGATAATTTTCCTGCATTGGAAGGTATATCAATGACTGACTTTTTGAAAACACAGTCCCTAAAACCTTTTCAGCATTTCTATTTTTAAAGCTTACTAAAATATTTTCGACTTGGGATGTTTTGTCATTCTAGGTTACCGGGAATTCAAATAAGCTAAACTGTTTTGCCGAAATTATTGTAATATAAACATTTTGATTGATTTATGAACTTACATAATATCAACAATATTATCCAACACCTATTAGTTCAAGCGGCGACCGTTGTAAAAATGTGGTGAACCAGAATAGGTACAAAAATAGATTTTATTATTTTTTGGATATGACAAGCAATGACCCATAGTCTGGCAATCTGTAACTTGTCCAATTGTGTTTATTTTAATTTTTTGTAAAATTGATGTATAGGAATCTTATCTAAGTACAATGTTTTTCTATTCGAAGGAGTTTTGATCAGTGGAATATTAAAATTTAAGTCTGGCACCCCTATTCTTAGGTGGTGTGTGCTGGCTGTCGGACTAGGATTTTTTAGAGTATTTTTTTTCGCTGAACACGAATCTGAAGTCAAAATTGGGGGTCAAACAGCAAATAACCGAGAAAAGTTGTAATTTCAGATATTAACGATTTTTTTTAATTTAAAACGTCAATATCTTAAAAACTATAAAAGATACACAAGGCTATATATGACATAAACAATGTATTTTAAAAGACCTTTAATTTAAGTTATATAACCTTTTTGTATAAATGCAATATTTTTCGAGTTATAATAAAAAAACCTATTTTTTTTCAGGATTTTTTCAAAAAATGAACAAAAATGATTTTTTTAATTTTTGGATGTTTTCTTCAAATTTAAGGTGATTTGGGTTTTAAATTAATAAAGTAAATGGTTTATTATTATAAAAAAATAAATAAAATCACATTTATAAAAAAAAAATTAGAAAAAAATATATTTTTTTCTATTTTGGACTGAAATTTGTTGTCAAAATTACATTTTCGTTTATATCTTCTTTATTATTTATCTTATCAAAAATGTTTATATAACTTTTTTATAGACAACTTGAAAATCTCACTATCTTGTTTGATGATTTTTTTTTATCTCTTATAGTTTTTATAGTCGTAGTCCAAACATTCCGTGGTAGCAGGTTTCTACTGGTGAATGTATCATATAGGTTTTTCTGACTTCTGATTCGTGTTTAGCGCCAGAAAATCATAGTCCAACACCCAGCACAAACCACCTATTTTTTTGTGGGCTTGTGTTGTATCAAATATGTCATATTATAAAGCTTGTGTTTTTAGTCCATGAATACTAATTAATTTTTTTATTAAATAAGAAAACTGAATTGCTTTATATGTCATGAAAGTTAGAGAAAATGTTACCTTTTACTGCTGATGCCTTCAAAAATGTTTTTTATTCATTGAAATAAGAAAAAGAACTTTTTAAATATGGTGATTTATTAATACCAAATTTTACAGCGGGATAAAGATGAAACCATTCCATATGATAAAGATTTATTATTAAATAACAAAATGCATGTTTCGAAAGATGAAAGTTATGATTAATTTAAAAGATAAAAGTAACTATTATCAGTGACAATATTTGATATTATAAATTATGCAATAAATATTTTTAACTAAATTTAATTTAAAATTAAGTATTTTTTGTTTGTTTTGTTATATTTTCAACTAATTTAATTAAAGGACTCGTTATTGTGAAAAATGTTCATGTAAAGAAAAAAAAAATCATCTTCTTAATTAACTTGAAACAATCAGAAGTTACAGCTTTTTAAAAAACTATAAAACCATTTTATTCTCCTTCAGAGTAGGGATACAATGATACTTTTGGGAATTGTGTAGAATCGCGACTCCACTTTTTGGGATGTAAAATCAACGTGTTAATTTTTTTCAGTTGTCATATATTTTTATGCTTAATTTTCCTTAAAATAGAGTAATAAACAAAAAATTAAAAAATGTACATCTTTCGATTAAAAAAATTAAAAGATTCGTAAATTCGCCCTATATAGAACGAAAGGAAAAAAAATGTCAATATCTCTATTTTTCGATTTTTTATGATCAAAAATATGTGGAGCCCCACTAATGCACAATTACCATATTTTTTTTATTACTCTGTTGTACAATACAGAATGATTAAAACATCATTAAAAATTTGAAAATTAATAAAGTAAAATAAAAAAAAAATCGCGCTTAAGTAGTAGCAACAAAGGCTTTTTTAAATCGTGGTCTGGCAGAATTTTAGTCAAGTATTAATGTTCTAGACCAATTCCATCTAAAAGAGTGATAAAAAACAAAAATTTTGACGTTAATTTTTTTTTATACCATATAGAGAAAATTTATCATGGCAATTATTATTTTGAGGGTGGTCTGACAAACAGTTGTATCCAAGGATGTTTAAAGGTGTATGGAAGCCTAATACTGTAGAACAAAATTGTCCAGGCGTGCAGGGCAGCGAGAATAGGGGGGTTGGCCTCGCGGAATTTGCGCAATGAATAGTAGGTCAGAGCCGGACTTCCATAGTTCTTTGGTACTATCTATAAAGTTGACATCATCAAATGTCAAATTCAAGCATTCACTGTTTTTTTTATTTTTTGCAAAAAATGGTTGGTTATTAACCGCTACTACCATATTTAATATTATTGTGTAATATTGGATTTTATATCATCTGATATAATTTGGAAAGAAGCCTTCTATTTAAATGGTCGATATTTTTGTGAGTTTTGTATTTTTACCAAAAATCTTTGTAAATAAATAAAAACAAGATTTTTTTTTAAATAAATTTCAAACATTGTATGATATGTACTTATCACCAATTTTGTGATAAAAGAAGGGCAAGATAGTGTAACTGAGTTTAATCTAATCCTAAGATTCTGGTTGTACATTAAAAAGTGAAAATTTTTATCACTTTTTTTAGGCATATACTTTTCACTAATAACAAACATTCATGAGACAGAATAACATTGGTTAAAAATGTTTATAAATCTTTGGTACCTAGGTATCCATTAAATATTATGTGTCTACAGTTGTGAGCTTAAAAAGTTGATAATGTAAGTTTAAGAAACCAAAAATCTAATTTCTTCTTAAACAAATACAGAAAAAGCAAAAAGGAAATTTAGCATAAAATTGTACTTTCTTTCATTCAATTAGAGGGACGTTTATATATTAAAATATGCGTGGTCTGCCAGGTAATTAATAATTTTGATCCTTTAAAAGAATGTACTAACTTATTAAATGAAATAAAAGTACCTAAATGTTAACCTTATTTCTTTTTAATAATCCACAGAAATACACAAACATTGTGGAAATCATCTAAAAGATAGTTAAGATTGCCTTACTTTTCTCACTGCTATTTCCTATGAAATTTTCATTATTTTATTATTCATACCTAATTGATATATTATTATTTTTTCAATTACCTAACGTTACGTCTCATAAGAACATAGATATTTACGTCGTAAATTTCTATGCATAAGAAGCCCCTAATTTAAATATAAGAAATACTTACCTAAAGTAAAAAATGCCGGGTATGTTACCGGGTTTGCAAGATAAAACCATACAACCTCTAATCATTTTGTTACGATATTATAAGTAACAAACAATAAACACAAAATTTTAATAAACACTAATCACTAAAATAAGAAGGTTTTTATCAATCCAAAAAACTTCTGCAACCATAAAATATAGGTACTCACACAAAGCAAAACAATCGGCGCAAAGGGCACAAACCACAACGAAAATGACGAATGATGAGACGACGACAGTTGACGATACAGCGCGGATATAATTTCATACGCGCCGCGCGCGCCTTTGCACCAAAAACCTTAGACAACCTAAGACCATTATGGCTCTCATAAAAGTATAATGTGTTGCCTAACTACATACTGATTTATCAGTGTGTAAGTAGGGAACACATTAAATTATTTCGTGGAATTTTGTTATTGCGCAGAATCGGCGGGGGCCAACTCTGACAGTTATTTTCATACTGGGCTGGACATTTTTTGAACGAATGGGCCATAGCATTGGGCTTCCATACACCTTTAAACTTCCTTGGTTGTATCTCTCAAGTATAAAGGTTACAGACTTAAATTTTTATATTCTACTGATTTAAACTCCTTTGAATATTAAAAAATTGCACTTATGTGTGATACATTAACAAAAAATAAGGAAAAAAAAAATAAAAAAAACAACTGGACAAGTTACAAATCACCAGATCGTTGGTTCATCACTACTCTATTTTTGTACAACCCTTTTACAAGGGTTGTCATTTGGACTATATAGTTTAAATTCAGACTCAACTTGGGTCTTACTTCTTTTTGGTGAATACCAGAGATAACATTTTATTCGTTTTTTTGTCTTACTTCTTTATGGTAAATACCAAGGATGATGTGTTATTTCTTTTTTTTAGGTCTTACTAAGTTATACCAAATTTCCAGTGATTCCAAGAAGGATAAAAATCAGTAAACGTCTGGCACAATGTATGCATCCCGCCCTGCCTTCTGGGGTGCATTTGAAGGCACTAGACACGTACGATATTATTTTTAGGTGTATGGGAACCAATAGGCTGGCCTGCGAATTGTTTATATACAGTTCCGGTAAGTTTAAATTATTTATTTACAAAAATATTTTCCTTAAATAAAATTGAGTTAGTTTAGCAGAGTATTTAGGCGTTTTAAATGATAATATTTGATTAATGATATACCAAAAATTTAATTTTGGTGTTAGTATGAGTCAATGTTACATGTTAAATGTTTGGTACTAATAAATCTATTTTCTGTTAAATAATAAAATGGTAAGTATTTATTCCTATAAAAGAAAGGACATAAAATGATCCTATTTACTAGGAGAAACTGATATTTTGATAAGAGCTTTTCTGTGTTAACATCTTCATTTGTATTCAGAGCAGACCATTATATCTAGGTTTATTTAGTACTGAATTTTTAATGTTTCTTTACTTCACAAACTAATAATAATGTTTGTGTATTTAACAGAATAAGAAAGTCATTATTTACAGATTTAATATCACAAAATTGACAAAATAAAATTTTTGAGAATTAATTTAAATTTGTTATAAACTTCGATATTAAACTAAAAGTCATTCTCTATATCTCGACAAATATCAATATTAGCGCTTTGCTTCAAATAACTTTTTTTTTGTAGAAAATTAAGCTTTCTACAAGTTTATCATTTTTTTATAAATTTAGCCATTTATGAATTAACTTGAAAAAAACGGCAAATTTCGATAAAAAACCACCCAATGTATGATATATATATATATATATATATATATATATATATATATATATATATATATATATATATATATATATATATATAAAATAAGGAGGAGGGAAGTCTTGGCCGACCAGTTAAACAACAAAGGTAATAAATTTCTTGGGTATCGGTCCAGGAGAGGGCTAATTAAAGTGAAACACTTCTTAGTTTAACGAGCTTTCGAAAATATTTATTTCCTTCTTCAGGTCTACAATATGGAAAAAACAATACAATAAAAAAGCAAATCTTTCTCAATTTTAGGTATACTTACAACTAAATGCATTATTTAGAAGTTGGTAACATCAACAACAGCTGAATTTTACAATGTATAGAAACAGGATATTATTAAGTTTTTTGAAAAATTCATATTAAAGTTTCTTAGTTCTAAGCTGATACATTTTTAAAATATTATAATTGTTATTAAATGTAAGACTAGTACAGAATGGATGGATTTCTATACCACTTTATTCGTTTCAGTGTCTTTAGTTTAACAAGTATTTTTTAAGTTTTTTATTTTTTGGAATGCGAGTATAAGGTCCGGGCATATCTAGGTTAAAGTTAAGATATTGTTAACTTAACTGGAAGATAGATTTACTTATGACTGAATGTGTATGTAATATGCAAAGTTAAAAAATTAGTAATGGTAAAAAAATATTTTTAAACAGTAAATATGTAGTGTCTTAATGATCACTGGAGCTCTTATCTCTCACATAAGAGCATGTGTGTATGTACGTGTATGTCTGTGTGAGTGTGTAGGTATACCCTTATCTGTCACCTAAGGGTGAGTGTTTGTGTGTGTGTGTGTGTGTGTATGTGTATGGGTATGTGTGTAAACCCTTATCTGTCACCTAAGGGTTAGTGCTTGTATGTGTGTGTGTGTGTGTGTGCACGTATGTGACCGAGAAAACACAAATTATAGATGTATGATGATGTATGATGATATATATATATATATATATATATATATATATATATATATATATATATATATATATATATATATATATATATATATATATATATATATATATATATATATATATATATATATATATATATATATATATATATATATATATATATATATATATATATATATATATATATATATATATATATATATATATATATATATATATATATATATATATATATATATATATATATATATATATATATATATATATATATCGGGTATTTCTCAAAGGTGGTTCCCCCTTATAACTTTTTTATTCTTAAGATGGGAAAATGAAATTTGGCGTGTCAATATATGGCCTAAAAATGCATTAAATGACGCATTCATTTGTTTCTGACGATTTCCGGTTTCACCGGAAATAACCTTAAGTTTTGAATTTTAAATGAACACCCTGTATTTTTTTACCCATTTGATAGAAAATGACATCCTAAATAAAATGACACCTCATAGTCGACTTTTGACATTTTTCTTTAAAATTATTTAATTTTTTAAAATTCAATCTACATACAACATCCGGTCCGTGGCATTCGAAAAGAGTCATATGCATTTTGGCGATTTTGTAAGGTAGGCCTGGAAATAAACAAAAACGTTGATGCTAAACAATCATGTTAATGGTGACTTATAATTAAATGCGAGTTAGTTATTTAAAGTTATTGCTGTATTTATTAATTAGGCATTTTGACTACTATGCCTATTTTAATTAAAATAAGAAGAAATTTTTCCTATACGGCATACTCTATTATTTAATTTGAATTGAATTCCTTGTAAAAAGAGGCCCAATTTTGTATATTAAGTCGATATTTTGGGTAAATTTATACAGGGTGACTAAAAGTAAAAAATTATTGATAAAAAGTAAAAGTCAATTTTTTAAATGGAGACCCTATTATATTTTTATCGTATTTAGCATTGAGAAATAGTAACTTTGCATAATGTTCTATTTCGAAAATGATAGTTTTCGAAATAATTGTAATTTAACATTTTGTATTGTAAAAGTGCTATACGGCTCTTTAATTTTGTTATTAGTGGGCTATGACGTCCCGATATCATGGCCCACTAATAACAAAATTAAAGAGCCGTATTGCCCTTTTACAATACAAAATGTTAAATTGTCAATTATTTCGAAAACTATACAATTTCGGAATAGACCACTTAATACAAAGTTACCTTATTTTTTAATGCTAAATACAATAAAAATATAAAAGTAGTGGGTTTCCATTTAAAAAAATTGA
The DNA here is from genome assembly GCA_019359885.1 of Listronotus oregonensis. Classification (NCBI taxonomy): domain Eukaryota; kingdom Metazoa; phylum Arthropoda; class Insecta; order Coleoptera; family Curculionidae; genus Listronotus; species Listronotus oregonensis. The sequence continues at coordinate 34,947 of JAHBCN010005923.1, read as the reverse complement.
CTTTTTACGTTTTTTATCAGTAAATTTTTATACTTAATTTTTAGTCACCCTGTATTAATTTACACCCAAAATATCGACTCAATATACAAAATTGGGTCTCTTTTTACAAGGAATTCAACTCAAATTAAATAATAGAGTATGCCGTATACGAAAAATTTCTCCTTATTTTGGGGTCTGCAAACGCCATTTTTGTCATAAAATTCAAGATATGTTGAAAACGGTTAGACTTAGGTATGGCATGTTATACACGAAAAATATCTAGAATTTTCTGAGGCATCCAAAAATGCAATAATATATAGGGTGTTCCATTAAAAATAAGGTAGTTCGCATCGACTTCCGGTACAACCGGAAGTGCCACCATCTTGAAAATATGTTAGACGAGTTGCTTTCATCGATATTAGTAAACTACCAATTTTTTAAAATTTTCCGTTGGTAAGTTTTTGAGAAATCGACCGCGTCGGTTCGTCGTGGGACACCCTGTATAAGTAATTATATAATACAGTAATTATTTATTTAATTAAAATATGTAAATTTTTAACTCGATATTTAGTGATAACCTTTTTGTTCTAAACACTCAAGTTTTAATCTTATTAGTAGCTCTTCAAGTGGGCCCCTTAAAGTCTGTTTTAATTATAACAAATTTATATAGGGTGCCTCATAAAATAATGATAATAAAAAAGGGTCTTTTGTAAAATATATCGTGTCTTTACAGTAAAAGAGTGTTTGGCATAAAATTATTCTTGCTGCCTTTTTTCCCGCGTAAAATTTTTACGGTTTAAAATTTATTGTGGCAATTTGATTTAAAAATAAGTTTTACCAACTTACTGAAAGTAAAAACACCGATTTGTAATAGATATTTAGATCATGGAGGATTTTTAGAATTCGGGGATTGACTTACTCCTACGGGCAGAGATAATTATAAAGATAATTTATTTATTTAGATACATTTAGCCAGGTAGAAACAAAAATAATGTAAATTGGTACTTATAAAAAATTCACTGGTTTTATTAGATCTGTTGCATAGGTTTGATTGTAGTAATTCACGAGAAAAACTTAATAATTAATATGAATTGGCACGTCTAAAAATCCACTGGTTTTTCTAGATCTGGTAAAAATTACGCAATTTAGTGTTACGGATGGCAAATTGATTTTACTGGTCTGACCCTGACAACATTTGTAACGTAATAGACCTTGACCTTCACAATTGCTAAATCAAAATCAATTTGTTTTCTATTTTAATACCTACAATATGTTTTTTAACTGCAGTATGCGGCTTTTTGAATCAATAATTTTAGCGTGAGACAAGACCTTTGATCTAGATTAAAAATTAATACGTTTATTTTTATTTAATGCATGCTTAACGAAATATATTTTTTACCGGGATCTCATGAACAGTGATACAGTGTAAAGTAGAAAAATAAAGTAATAATACAGGGTGTCCGGATAATACTTGTTCAATTTTTTTTTAACGAGGTTCACTCGCAAAACGGCTTTTCCTAAGAATTAAATTAAATTGAAAAATCCGGTTAATAAAAGTGTCTTTTATCTAATTAAAAAAAACGAAATTTTTTATCGTCTGTAAAACGAGCAAGGAAGTTTGAAGGTTATTGGAAGCCCAATACTATGGCGTATTCACAGCCTTCTACAACAAAAGAGCCATGAAGCAAGAAAGGCAACGTTGCAAACAACACTGCTCCCTGGGCTGGTTTAATTTAATGAGTTCTAAGCAGATTGCGCTAAATAAACATTTTTTTTATAAAATTTTAAACAAAATACAGGTATTATTTTAAAAATAAACATACTTTTAAATACTATACTATATGGCCCTAAAAACCACTAATGTGTCCGGAAAACCTAGGCCCTATTAGAATATTCGGAACCTATTATTATTTTTTCAAATTATTGCTAGACTTTAAAAAATATTAATTTTTAAGGCTTTATTCTTATACTGTTTAACTGTTTTTTGCAAATAAATTAATGTAACTTTTAAAACTTAGCTAAAAGTGTATTAATCAGTAATTTTTGTGATAATTATAATCAACCGAAAACAACACATATCTAAAATAATATTATTAAAAAACATAATCTGTACTTAATAATCAAGACAAGTTTAAAAAAGCAAAACTGGGTTCATTGTTCGGGTTTTACACTACCTTAAAACATCTAAATAACTTTTAGAATATGTATAATGATATTTTTTGGTAAACTTACCGGTATTTATATGATTTTCTTATCAATGTCAAAATAAACTTATTATTTATAAATATATTTGGTAACCTTGTTCGTAAATATAGTTATTACATTAAAAGTTTCTTTTAATACACTTATCCCGTCAAAGTGGAAAGCTTTCTCTTTTTACATCTTTTCTAGGCGAGTTCGAAAAAGTATTTAACTGAGTTTGTAATGAAACGGAATTGTTTATATTTTTGGTATAATTACTTAAAAAAATACTGCTTAAAATAAGGGCAACTTTTTGATATAGTGTCTTTACATCTGTACCGCACTTACACTAGTCTTCCAAGGAAATATAAAAATGTCCACTTAGAAGGCTTGCAATAGTTGCAATTAATGATCGATATACAACTATATATTTTTAACACAAGAGTCAAACACTGCATATCTCCAATTTTTTAGGTTTATTTTTTTGTCAATTTCCGCTTTAAAACTACTAAAACCAGTAAAAAGGTCGTTTTTAAGAAAGCTTTCAATCCCATATTCTTGTTCGTAAGTTTCTACGAGGACTTTCCTTCTTTCTTCAGGGTTTCTTTTTGGGACACTTTTTAGGATTTGATAAACATTTCTGTTGGTTCTAATAAAGTCTTGGTATTGCAGCATGCTATAATTTAGGGCACGTCAAAGGAAACTCCGGAATTTTTTCACTTTTATCTATATAGGTTTCAGTTCTCAAAATGTCACTATTATCAAATTGTTTCCAACACACCACTATTTTCTCTGTGAATAGCACGCAACCAGACCTTTTTATGTTCATCGTCTTTAGGAAAAATAAATGTTGTTTGATGTCCCTCTGTTTTAATAACGCTGTGGTGATTTATTTACATTCCCGGAAATATACATACATACAGTGTTACATATAAACGAAAAAACAACGATTTTTAGTTCACTTATGCAATATGCAATACTACACTACTTTAATTAGTCCTTAATTTACAACTATAGGCTGCTATTTTTATTTTCAAAACACACAAATTATTTTTTGCGTATCAATCGTTTACGTTTAATTTTCAAACTGCATTCAAAGAAACCGACAAGGCCGACGAAGCGCACGTGTTTTGCAAGCCTAGTATGCTGTGTTGCCAGATCTGCTACTTCATAGCTCTTTTAGTTTTAGATTTTAGATAGCTGTGGCGTATTCCATTCTGGCCCACTATGAAAATAACTGTCATGAGCGGCCACCTCGATCCTGCGCAGTGACAAAATTGCCCAAAATCAAAGATAATACTACTACGGATAAGATGAACCATTCAATGCTATATTTTTGATACCCCTAATGGACTTTGGCTAACGCGAGCCGATGTCCATTGAGAGATTTTCGCGCTATCCTTGAACGAAAGTTAAACAGTGTTGCCGGCAGGCCTTTACTATTGGCGTGATGAAACGCGATTAGAAAATAAACAATTCGTTTAGCCGCCTGCTTTCGCTACTTCGTGTTCCGAATAAGGTACAAGCGACAGACATTGGCAATGTCGCACGGTTTGTTTCGCTGGGGCAGGTGTTACCGACTTAATTTTATTCGCATTTACGGAAGCATTGATATCTTCGAACTGATTCAAAACGCCCCATTTAAATGAACCATCTATTCGTAGTAGTATTATCTTTGCCAAAATATTGTAATGTGATGCCTACCTACACAGAGTTTGTAGGTAGGCTACACATTATCTTTTGACAGAGTCGGAGTCCCGTTTTCGTGTGCGACCATGCGATGTTTATGAAACTATACCCGCGGTTTGCCGTTGTCTCATTAACCCTTTCAAGCGATTGTTTTGCCTTGTGTGATTTTATTTTGTGGTTGCAAAAGTTTTTTGGATTAACAAAAACCTTCATATTTTAGTGACTATTGGTTTATTTAATTGTGACTATAATTTTGTGTTTATTGTTTGTTACTTGCAATATCGTAACAAAATGCCTGAAAGATATATGGATGGTTTTGTCTTGCAAATCCAAGGGTAACATACCCGGGATAGCCCTCATTAGGAAAACAAGCGCAGGTCAATTCAAATATTACTTTCACACGACCATAAACTAATCTTGAATTGGGGCTCCAAAAATCTTGTTCAGTTTCATGCTCTAAGACCCAGTCATGTTCGGTGTCGCGAAAAGAAGTTAATTAATCATCTTGACGTTACTTTTGAGAACAGCCATAACTGACACAAACACATTACATCCATAGTCTCAGCTGCTTTAAAAAAGCTTGGATTCTTCTTTTGAGCCAGTAAGCATTTCTATCCGTCTAATCTGTATACTCTGTATGTATTCTAATCAGACCATCTTTAGAATATTGTTCTCATGTGTGGGCAATAGTATTTCCTACACCTCTTATCATTATTGATTCCATTCAAATAAGATCTGTTCGTCTTATTATTGGTCCCACGTTTACAGAAAAGTTTCCTTCTCTTTCCCACCGACCGCGACGGGCTGGAAAGAAGTTGGCAAGTATAATTCATCTATCAGCTTCCAACAGAGCAACACGTAGTGCCACTTTTATGCATCCTTTTACAGTCTAACTTAAGACACCCCGAACTTTCCACTTTCTTTGTTCCATCATCCCCAGAATGTCTAGACTAGAATCTGCTATCCGCAGAAGTTTTCCCTTCTCCAATCTGGTGTAGATTAACTCCCCTTTACAACACTTAACGTCATGTTAGTATTGAGGCCTCAGCCTTGGTGGACTGTCTGGCGATATTAAAAACAATCTCACGTAAAAAATTCTATACTTCTTGTTAAATTTGTTTATGTTATCTGTATGAGATAACACTATTTTATTGCACTTTTATACAAAAATATAAATTTATAAAATATTGCACAACAACCAGTTCAAATTAGTGTAAGTTTTTACTTTTCTTGACCCGATTTCGATGATTTTTTGCATACAGAGGCGCTGATTACAAATCCAAAGTAAGTATTTTTCTTCAACGTTTTATTTTTCAGATATCGATCCTTAAATTTTATAATTAGATTAAACGCATTTACACTATTTTTCCTTTTTTTATCACAGAATTCGTGATGATTATATGAAACTATCATACAATGTTTGAAATTTATTTTGAAAAATCGTGTTGTTAATTATTTTACCAAGATTTTTGGTAAAAACACGAATCTCCCAAATATATCAACTATTTAAATAGAAGGCTGTAAAGTAGGGATGCGACATCGAAGCCAAACATCGATGGCAACATTGAAACCTGACCATCGATGGTAAGGATATATCGAACATACAACATCGATGGTATAATGCGATGGTTCGTTCATGGTCTATTAGCATCCATAGCGTACGCCAACTTCAAAGGCGACGCCAAAAGAGCAGCGACACTATGATCTTTTAGCGGTGTTCGGCTCGGCTCAGAATTAAGAAAGATTCATTATCAGGGGTGGCTACTTATTTTTGCCTTATAAATAATTATATTAAATTATATTAATTAATTACATAATATAATTAGATAATATTAATTTGATCTAATATTAATTCTAATAATTTAGGTCTTAGTTTTTATACAAAATTGCAGGTAGTGTGTGTGTAAATAAAGTGCGAGATTCAGTTCGCTTAAAGCAGTTTTAAACATATATTTACAATTTTTGTAGTTTTTTTAAAAATAATTCTTGAATCTTATATAACATTTAATTATTATTTATTTATAAATAAATGGGCAAAACCTTTATGTCTTTACCAAACTTTAGATAACAAAGAAAGACACATTATAAACATTTTTAGTATAGCCTTAAGATTATTTGTTTTTAAAATAGTGTTACTTTTTTTACCTTTGCAAAAAATATCGATGTTAGAAGGCAACATCGATGTTTTCGATACCCGACCATCGATGGCAAATCATCGATCATCGATCAACCAACCATCGATGTTTTTAGACCATCAATGAACATCGCGCATCCCTACTGTAAAGTGGTGCCATCAGTTCTTTTCATGTTAAATCTGATGATATAAAATCCAATAATACACAATAATTTTATATATTCTATAATAGTTTCGTTTATTAACTAACAATGTTGTGCAGAAAAAAAAAAATGTAACGTATAGTTAATCTGAATTTGTCATTTTTGATGATGTCAACTTTATACATGGTAACAAAGAATTATGGAAGTCCGGACCTGATCTACTGTTCATTGCGCAAATTCCGCGGGGCCGATTCCCCTATTCCCGCTGCCCTGCACAAATGGACAATTTTGTACTACAGCATTGGCCTTTAAACTACCTGGGCCTAAATAGATTATATATAATATATGAATATAATGCAGTTCCGGTAATATTACATACTTTGATCACCTCCTTTTTTTTGTCGGTTAAAATACATTTGTCATGTATTTACTTTACATCATAAAATTGGGAACGTTTTTATGGTGGAATCTTTAAATCCCAGAGTTAATCGCATCGATTCACGAATTTGTCGTATTTACGTAAACATATAAATGACATTTACAAATATTTACTTCAGAAATAAACGTTCACTTGTGGGTTTCTTGCTACAGTTACTTTATCAAGTAGTGATAGTTTATCTGCCTGCGAATTCGGAGAATTATAATTAAATTAAGTTATTTAGAAAAGAGCATGATTTTTATGGGTTTCTTCTTTTTTGTTGTTGGAATAATCTTCTCTGGCCTATTTTTCTTTTATATCGGATTATTTTTTCCTGCACATCTACACAAAATCGGTGTTAAACCAGATCCATTTTGTCCATGCGGAGAATTTGGAGATATAAACCACCTTCTTTTTAACTGTCCTTTACATAAGGATAAAATTGATGAATTTATCTGTTACCTTAATAAAAATAATATTTTAAACCCTTTATGGATGCCATACATTTTAATATCAAATAATCCCAAAATCTTTAAAGAAATTTATCTTTTCATTAATAATACATTAAAATTAAAAATATAACGTAAACTACAAATCATGTCTAACCATAACCATGTTTACCATAAATGTATTTCCCTTCAATCCGGGTCCACACTGTATGTTATTTAAAAATGCCCTGATAGACCCCTGGGCGAGAAGCGTGTGTCCCTGTTTTAATTCCTATTTATCCTAGCTACTCTCCTGATCTATTTGGTTATATTACCTTTTGAATAATAGTAAATATACATTGCACACATATATATGTTTGTAATAAAATAAACTTTGACCTTTACTCTTTTTATGACCCCAATAGAAATATTTAATTATGCACTATAAACTTTCGTGGCCAATACACCAGTTTGTAAGGCCATCAGATATAAACAAAAAGTATTTTTTTCTACTAGCGTGTGGAAAGCAGCACTTTTCCGCACGCAATTTAGTTTGGAAAGTGTCACTTTTCAGCACTAGTGCGGAAAATAATTACTTTTCCCTTGCAAATTTCCCACTTAAACAGGTACTTAAAATGTTTTTAATTCTGAAGTTTCACTTAGTATAATTTTATTATTGGCATACTATTCTTTTATTTGTACAAATTAGGTGTAAAATCAACGAAATATTTACAAAAAATGAATTTTGTTTTAAAAACATTGTTTCAAACATCCTGGTATATATTAAACTTGCTTGTCAGGTTTTTAGTTTTGACCGGTGCCGGTGTCCATATTATAAAAGATCAAAGTCATTAAAAGTCATCGATAATTAAAAGTGTCTTTAGTACATTCTGATCAGTATCGTCGATTTTGAATAAAAAACGTTTTGAGAATGAATTCAGGTAATTCCTCGTCAGAAGACTCCATTCCTGACGAGCAATTACCTAAATCCATTCTCAAAGCAGCCGAAATAGCAAATTTAGATTTGTTGCCGTCCAAGTCGAGGCACAGGTACGAGAAAGAATATACAGCATTTACAAGCTGGTGTGGCGAGAAAAAAATCAAAAGTATGAAAGAAGAAGTTTTTATGGCATATTTCGCGGAACTTGCTAAAACATGTAAACCCAATACCTTATGGTCAAGGTATTCCATGTTAAAAAGTGTCATTAAGATCGAAAAGAACATGGATTTAAGCAAATATTTCAAAGTTACATCATTTTTGAAGAATCAAAATGTGGGATTTAGACCCAAGAAGGCCAAAATTTTCTCGAAAGATGAAATAGCAAAATGTATTAATGATGCTCCAAACGATGTCCATCTAGCGATAAAGGTAGCTACAATTTTCGGACTAGCTGGTGCGTGTCGTCGAGAAGAGTTGATGAAAATTAGCATTGATGATATTGACGATAAGAGGAATCTTTTAATTGTAAATATTCCAGACTCCAAAAACCATTCTAGCCGAAGTTTTGTCATTTCCGAGGAAATTAAAAATGGAAAATATCTAGCTTTGTATAGAATGTATTCCAGTTTACGAAAGCCCGAAACACCACACAGAAGATTTTTTGTTAATTACAAGAAATTAGCTTGTACTGTCCAGTGCATAGGAATAAATACTTTTGGCAAGATGCTCTCTGAAATAGCTGCCTATTTACGTCTTCCAAACCCAGAACTTTACACGGGACATAGCTTTCGCCGTTCCTCAGTTACAATGTTAGCTAATTCTGGTGAAGGCATAACGAATATTAAAAGACTTGGAAGTTGGAAGTCATCATCTGTTGCAGAAGGCTACCTAGAAAGCTCTACAAGTTTCAAGAAGGACTTATCAAACAAAATATTATCCCAAAATTCATCTACCTTTGAACGCAGCAAAACGCACTCAAGGTCCATTGTACCGTCTTCTAGCAAGCAACAATGTGTCTCTGTTACCTGTAACGACGACCGGTTCAATTGCACCTCAACGGTAATCTCCAACTCCGCAACTTACCCACAACAACTTGCCTCTGCGATTCATTTGCAAAATGCTACCAACTGTTCTTTTACGATTAATGTTGTTTAATAATAAGTAGTAATGGTAAAAATAAATATTATCTAATGGTTGTTTAGTTTGACTTTTTCCACACACTCGTAGAAAAAATGTTGTACCTAACACGTACGGAAAGTGTCTTTTCCACCCTTGACGGCTTACCCGAACTCCGCTTCGCGTCGTTCGTGCAACTGCCGTCGCGTGCGGAAAAGTATCACTTTCCGCACTTGTTAGGTAAATAACTATTATCTAATAAAAAGGTGTTTTGTAACATTATGTTGATAATTAAAAAACTTCTAGTTTTTTGTTAAATCTATAAATATTTTTATCGTAAATAATCATTGAGAATTAAAAATTTTTGATAGAAGTTTAATAAAATTACGCAAAAACTATAAGACATCAAGAGAAAAGCAGTGACCTGCATACCCTTAGGAATTAGAGCTTGGTCGTTACTTTCCAGAATGCCACGCTGATAAAATCAAACTTAATCAGAAAATGATAAGAAATCCTCCAGTTCTGTGAACAATATCCAAATACCAAAACACGTAATTACAGCATTATATAGCAGCTTTAGACAACACAGTAGTAACAGTCTTACCTCTGTACTACCCCATAGACGTGTGTGTAATGACATCCAGACGGGACCTACAGTTTATTGTAAAATCTGATAGAGCTATTTCAAAAAATCCAGGAAGAAATGATCAAATTACAAAATACCGGTGTTTGAAAATATACTTTTTTTGATGTCCAAGATGATAAAGTGAATTTTTAAATATTTTAGTGTAAAAACATAGTTTCATATCTAGAGTTGTGCCTATACCACATTTTAGATACCGATACCGATACTCCGATACCTTTAACTCCGATACCGATATTATATCTGAAAGTATCTGAAATTCAGATAAAAACTTGTTTCTTAAAATAAGATTTTTATTTATTTATATTTACACTCATAATAGTAAAAAAAAACGTTTAACAGTTTAAAAGTTAAAATATCTATTATCTTTTTAATAAGTTTTGGCTCATCTTCTTCTCCGGTAAGTAATCCAGCTTTATAACGAAGATCTAAGACCGTAGTAACTAATTAAAGATCATTCTGTTTCATAAAACTGAAGCGGTTCTTAAGCCTGCTTATAATTTCTTTGCAAGTGATTTTACTACACCTTCTCCTTCTGAATAATGTTTTAAAACACTTTTGATGCCCTTAGTTAGTGGAAAAATATCCGCTAAAGAAACAGAATGATCACTTAGTGTCTTTGTAGCTTCTTGAAACGGTTTGAAAATTTTAAGCACTTTTTCAGCAAGTAGCCAGTCACTGTGCGATATGTTCATAAAATTTGCGGAGGAAGAAACAACGTCAACAACGAACATGTTAAACAAATATTTCAGATGTTAAAAAATATTAGGAATTAGTGATGGGATAATTCGAATTAAAAATAATCGATAATCCGATTATTGAAATAATCGCTATAATGCTATTATTCAGAATTAATTTGAATTACGAAAAATAACCCGATCCCACAGAATTGATTACGCGTCGCGAAAAAAAAAACATATAATAACGAATAAGATTTAATATTTTAATAGTAAAGTATATATTTATGTAAATAGAGAGTACAACTTAATTATAAAAAAGGTAATTTTTTACTCACCCACTGCTGATTTTATTAAAATTTTGTATACAGGGGTTTTTGGGGCGCTTATCCCAAATCTGAAGTCATATTTTGTCGGATTCTGCTAGTTTTTGAGTTATAACGCCCCACTCGAACCTAACCTCACATTTGCACAAACTCCTAAAATTCCTCCTTCTTAAAACTGATTACACCCAAAATGGAAGATTTTATGGTAATATACTTATTATTTTATACGATAAATTTAATTTTGCCTTAATTTAAGAATTATTTTTAATAAAAAAAGCACCAAAAAATAATATTTTTACTTTTATAAATGTCAACAAAATTGTCTAGGTATTTTAGACAATTTTATGTTGGTACACCAGGAATTCGCGAAACATTTGAATGCGCTTAATTTGTAAATTTAAATCGCGAAAAATAAAAATAATTCAAATTTATAAAGTAGGCCATTCAATTGTTTCGCGGGTCCCTGGCGTACCAACATAAAACAATCTAAAATCTCTACAATTTTGTTGACATTTATAAAAGTATAAATAATATTTTTGGGAAGTGCTTGTTGTGCTTTTTTTATTAAAAATATTTGTAAAATGAAGGTGAAATTAAATTTATCTTATAAAATAATAGGTGTATTTCAATAAAATCTTCCATTTTGGGCGTAATCAGTTATAAGAAAGAGGAATTTTAGGAAAGTTTTGCTGGTTAGGTTCGAGTGGGGCGTTATAACTTAAAAACTAGCAGAGTACGAAAAAAATTGACTTCAGATTCGTGATCAGCGCACCAAACATCCTCGGTGTACGAAATTTCAATAAAATCGGCCGTGGGCCCGGTAAGTAAAAAATTACAGTAAAAAATTATGGCAAATGGAAAATTTACTTAGTAAAATAATAATAATAATAATAATATATATTATACAGTGTCAAAAAAGTCCATGATAGTGTTTGTGTTTAGTTACATCGGAATCGAGTAACATATTCATTCAGAAATCAAGAATTTAAAATTCAAACGATTAAAAAATTAAAATAATTATATAATTCGAATTATCAATTAATCCGATTATTGAAATCATTCATAATTCAATAATTCGATTCTTAAAATAATCCGATTATGCCCATCACTATTAGGAATATGAATTATATTACGGTAAACGCCAATAAAATTATATGTATTATTATTATTTAGCTGAAAAAGCGTCTTTCTGTTCAAGCTTGAATGGCGATGAAGGCGAGCGACAACGATTCCCGACCGATTTGACACGAAAAAGAATAGTATCTGAAATCAGATACATTTGAATCTGAAAATTTAGGTATCGGCGAGTATCGGTAATTAATACCTATCGACCGATATTCGATACTGAGTATCGGTATAGCCCTATTCATATCCCAATGTGCGAATAAACGCTTAAAGATATCAAGTTTTAATTTTAATTATAATTATATACGAGCGGGTATTTTTTAATCTGTTATTAAAAAGAAAACAGACGCAGGCACTTCAATACGAGGGTCGCCTTGTGTCTAGCCGTAAGTAAAAGCATTAAGTGTGGAGTACAGTCAAAAGTTTTTATGTTTGTTCTGCCTATTTTTTTTTTTTAATTATTGGAAATGTTTAAAAGATTGTTTTATTTGCTTATTTTAATAACTCTTGGTTACGAACAGAAATAGTGATGAGCGAGACCGGTCTTGGTCTTGCAGCAAGACCGAGACCAAGACCAAGACCGCCTTTTCGCTTGCAAGACCAAGACCAAGACCGGGGTATGCAAGACCAAGACCAAGACCGAGGAGTGCAAGACTACGCAAGACCAAGACCGACCTGCAGGACTCTTGCACTTCTCCAACTTTTTTAAAATATTATAATATTCAATTTTTATATTCAATATACAGAGGTATTTTATACAGAAATGACAAAAAATGTGGCGAGAACTGCCAAAAAAGGCGATTATTTAATGAGTAACAGGTTTTTTTAATAAAATAATAATTAAATGGATCACTTTGTTATTTTATACAGTTCTTTAACAAAGATTTTGAGTAAATTTAATAACATGTTTCAAAAATAATAGGACAAGGCACGATATCTCCGAAATCGATCACGACAGAGAAAAGCTAGGGGTACAAAAGTTATAAAAGCTGAAAATAGCTTTCAAATTCCTAATGTTTTTTTTTTATTTAGCTATCTAGTGATGCCACTTACAGGGTGAATCAAAAATTTTCAAAATCCAGAAAAACATTATTTTTGTTCCACACTGTAAGAAATGGCAGCATTAGATTGCTTCTTAAAACAGATATAAATGTAAAAGAGAGAGAAATAATTTAAAAATATATTTTTTATGTCATATAGGAATAATTTTTATACAAATGGATTTTAAATATTAATTTCGGTTCTGACGTAAAAGGCAAAACAATGCTTAAAGAATAATAATGACGTCATTTTTTTCAAAACTGACCTGGTTTATATGACAGTTTAATAATTTTTCGGCATAATATACAGGGTGGTGATTTTTTTAAATGCATTTTTTGTCATCAATTTTATATTTTAGGTTAGAAGCTAAAAATATGGGAGTTTTCTTGAGTGACAGTGGATTCTTAAAAAAAAATTTGAAATAGAAAAAAATTTCACATTTTACGTCATTTTTTTTCTATAATTTTTTTATATTTAGTTTTTCATCATAATGAACGGGTTTTGGAGATATCAAGCTTTGTTACAGTATTAAGCCACCTTGTATATGCAGAATTTTTATAAAGTATTTGTACAAACTTGACTTGACTAATTTAAAGATATAAAAAGTTTCTATAAACTAAAAAGGTTTCTGTATATTGAAATTAATTTTATTGAAATAAACCAAAACAACTCGAGACAAACGAGACAAAACGAGACGAGACGAGACAAACGTTTGTCTCGTCTCGTCTCGACCCTTGTCTCGTCTCGTCTCGAAATATATTATCTCGAAATTTCGAGACGAGACGAGACAAGGCTTTATCTCGTCTCGTCTCGTCTCGCGGCAACTCTAGATTTAGACCCAACAAGGCCAAAATTTCCTCGAAAGATGAAATAGCAAAATTTATTAATGATGCTCCAAACGATGTCCATCTAGCGATAAAGGTAGCTACAATTTTCGGACTAGCTGGTGCGTGTCGTCGAGAAGAGTTGATGAAAATTAGCATTGATGATATTGACGATAAGAGGAATCTTTTAATTGTAAATATTCCAGACTCCAAAAACCATTCTAGCCGAAGGTTTGTCATTTCCGAGGAAATTAAAAATGGAAAATATCTAGCTTTGTATAGAAAGTATTCCAGGTTACGAAAGTCCGAAACACCACACAGAAGATTTTTTGTTAATTACAAAAAATTGGCTTGTACTGTCCAGTGCATAGGAATAAATACTTTTGGCAAGATGCCCTCTAAATTAGCTGCCTATTTACGTCTTCCAAACCCATAACTTTACACGGGACATAACTTTCGCCGTTCCTCAGCTACAATGTTATGAATATTAAGAGACTTGGAGGTTGGAAGTCATCATCTGTTGCAGAAGGCTACCTAGAAAGCTCTACAAGTTTCAAGAAGGACTTATCAATCAAACAAAATATTATCCCAAAATTTATCTACCTTTGAACACAGGAAAACGCACTCAAGGCCCATTGTACCGTCTTCTAGCAAGCAACAATGTGTCTCTGTTACCTGTAACGACGACCGGTTCAATTGCACCTCAACGGCAATCTCCAACTCCGTAACTTACCCACAACAACTTGTCTCTGCGATTCATTTGCAAAATGCTACCAACTGTTCTTTTACGATTAATGTTGTTAATAATAATAAGTAGTAATGGTAAAAATAAATATTATCTAATGGTTGTTTAGTTTGACTTTTTCCACACACTCGTAGAAAAAATGTTGTACCTAACACGTACGGAAAGTGTAAGTGTAACTGCTGTCTCGTGCGGAAAAGTATCACTTTCCGAACTTGTTAGGTAAATAACTATTATCTAATAAAAAGGTGTTTTGTAACATTATGTTGATAATTAAAAAACTTCTAGTTTTTTTGTTAAATCTATAAATGTTTTTATCGTAAATAATCATTGAGAATTAAAAATTTTTGATAGAAGTTTAATAAAATTACGCAAAAACTATAAGACATCAAGAGCAAAGCAGTGACCTGCATACCCTTAGGAATTAGAGCTTGGTCGTTACTTTCCAGAATGCCACGCTGATAAAATCAAACTTAATCAGAAAATGATAAGAAATCCTCCAGTTCTGTGAACAATATCCAAATACCAAAACACGTAATTACTGCATTATATAGCAGCTTTAGACAACACAGTAGTAACAGCCTTACCTCTGTACTACCCCATAGACGTGTGTGTAATGACATCCAGACGGGACCTACAGTTTATTGTAAAATCTGATAGAGCTATTTAAAAAAATCCAGGAAGAAATGATCAAATTACAAAATACCGGTGTTTGAAAATATACTTTTTTTGATGTTCAAGATGATAAAGTGAATTTTTAAATATTTTAGTGTAAAAACATAGTTTCATATCTAGAGCTGTGCCTATACCACATTTTAGATACCGATACTCCGATACCTTTAACTCCGATACCGATATTATATCTGAAAGTATCTGAAAATCAGATAAAAACTTGTTTTTTTAAAATAAGATTTTTATTTATTTATATTTACACTCATAATAGTAAAAAAACGTTTAACAGTTTAAAAGTTAAAATATCTATTATCTTTTTAATAAGTTTTTGCTCATCTTCTTCTCCGGTAAGTAATCCAGCTTTATAACGAAGATCTAAGACCGCAGTAACTAAATAAAGATCATTCTGTTTCATCAAACTGAAGCGGTTCTTAAGCCTGCTTATAATTTCTTTGCAAGTGATTTTACTACGCCTTCTCCTTCTGAATAATGTTTTAAAACACTTTTGATGCCCTTAGTGGAAAAATATCCGCTAAAGAAACAGAATGATCACTTAGTGTCTTGTCTTTGTAGCTTCTTGAAACGGTTTGAAAATTTTAAGCACTTTTTCAGCAAGTAGCCAGTCACTGTGCGACATGTTCATAAAATTTGCGGAGGAACAAACAACGAACATGTTAAACAAATATTTCAGATGTTAAAAAATATTCTCAACATAAATTATATTACGGTAAACGCAAATAAAATTATATGTATTATTATTATTTAACTGAAATAGCGTCTTTCTGTTCAAGCTTGAATGGCGATGAAGGCGAGCGACAACGATTCCCGACCGATTTGACACGAAAAAAAACAGTATCTGAAATCAGATACATTTGAATCTGAAAATTTAGGTATCGGCGAGTATCGGAAATAAGTACCTATCGGCCGATATTCGATACTGAGTATCGGTATAGCCCTATTCATATCCCAATGTGCGAATAAACGCTTAAAGATATCTAGTTTTAATTTTAATTATAATTATATACGAGCGGGTATTTTTTAATCTGTTATTAAAAAGAAAACAGACGCAGGCACTTCAATACGAGGGTCGCCTTGCGTCTAGCCGTAAGTAAAAGCATTAAGTGTGTAGTACAGTCAAAAGTTTTTATGTTTGTTCTGCCTATTTTTTTTTTTTTTAATTAATAGAAATGTTTAAAAGATTGTTTTATTTGCTTATTTTAATAACTCTTGGTTACGAACAGAAATAGTGATAAGCGAGACCGGTCTTGGTCTTGCAGCAAAACCAAGACCAAGACCGAGGAGTGCAAGACTACGCAAGACCAAGACCGACCTGCAGGACTCTTGCACCTCTCCAACTTTTTTAAAATATTATAATATTCAATTTTTATATTCAATATACAGAGGTATTTTATACAGAAATGACAAAAAATGTGGCGAAAACTGCCAAAAAAGGCGATTATTTAATGAGTAACAGGTTTCTTTAATAAAATAATAATTACATGGATCACTTTGTTATTTTATACAGTTCTTTAACAAAGATTTTGAGTAAATTTAATAACATGTTTCAAAAATAATAGGACAAGGCACGATATCTCCGAAATCGAGCACGCACGAGAAAAGCTAGGGGTACAAAAGTTATAAAAGCTGAAAATAGCTTTCAAATTCCTAATGTTTTTTTTTTATTTAGCTATCTAGTGATGCCACTTACAGGGTGAATCAAAAATTTTCAAAATCCAGAAAAACATTATTTTTGTTCCACACTGTAAGAAGTGGCAGCATTAGATTGCTTCTTAAAACATATATAAATGTAAAAGAGAGAAATAATTAAAAAATATATTTTTTATGTCATATAGGAATAATTTTTATACAAATGGATTTTAAATATTAATTTCGGTTCTGACGTCAAAGGCAAAACAATGCTTAAAGAATAAGAATGACGTCATTTTTTTCAAAACTGACATGGTTTATATGAGAGTTTAACAATTTAGCGGCATAATATACAGGGTGGTGATTTTTTTAAATGGATTTTTTGTCATCAATTTTATATTTTAGGTTAGAAGCTAAAAATAAGAGAGTTTTCTTGAGTGACAGTGGATTCTTAGAAAAATTATGAAATAGAAAAAAATTTCACATTTTACGTCATTTTTTTCTATAATTTTTTTATATTCAGTTTTTCATCATAATGAACGGGTTTTGGAGATATCGAGCTTTGTTACAGTATTAAGCCACCTTGTATATGCAGAATTTTTATAAAGTATTTGTACAAACTTTGTACGGCAAATGTTTGACTAATTTAAAGATAAAAAGTTTATATAAACTAAAAAGGTTTCTGAACAACTTTTTTTTTTAATCGAAAACCAATGATTACATATTTATTAGAATTATTTTAACGAAAATTTCACATCTGGTTAAAATTAAAAGTTTTTTTTCTGCTCACACAGAACATATTTTTGTATTTTTTATAAATTTTAAATGCTTCTTCAAAGAAAATTTAAATACTTATCACTAAAATGTTTCTATGTGCCACTAAATGTGTAAAAACAGGTTGTAGCATAAATAAATAAACCCCTACATTTAAAATATGCTTATTAATCAAATAAATTAAACGTATAATATACGTTATATATATATTATGTTAGGTTAAAATCGGCATATTTTATAATTTAAATGCAGAAAATATAGTTTCCATCTTTCTTTATTTTTAAGTATTAAAAAATATATTTTATTCAATATTACCTAGTTTAAATTATTACTACCGAAAAAAAGCAAGACCAACAAGACTCTTGCAGCAAGACCAAGACCAAGACCGGGTGGTGCAAGACCAAGACCAAGACCTTCCTTTGGTTTGCAAGACCAAGACGACCAGGCTTGCAAGACCAAGACTAGCCCGGTCTTGGTCTTTGTCTTGCTTTGCTCATCACTAAACAGAAATAATTTAACAAGTTGTCTGTGGCCAATTCAATATTTGCTTCCGTGATCCGCATTAAAAAAAAGGTTGCTGCACTGCACTAACCATAGGAGTGGCAGAATCTTCTGGTTCCATGAAAGGCACGTACTTTACATTCACTTTACCTTATAGAAATTTAGTTCTTTTCGGTCGCCTTGCAATTTAAAATACTTTAGAACTTGTAGAACTATCTGATAGAACAGGTTGCTAGGACACATTTAAAAAATATACCTGTCGCATCTACGGAATCTACGACACACATAGCTTGAGGTTAGAAGTAAAAAAATTGCCAGCTACTAGATGCATGTCAAATTTTACCTTGCCCATGATAGAAATTATCTTGTACCAAACTTTTATATTTATACAGGGTGTTACTTAATGGTATGTCATAATTTGAAGGAGGCATTCCTGGATCGATTTTAAGTCGAAAAGTTCATATAAACGTGGGCCCTAAAATGCTTAGTTGTTAAGATACAGGATGTTAAAGTTTTATTTTATTTTCACTTTTTAATACATTTTTCAAAGACGGTTTGAGATATTGAACTGAATTTTGGCACAGGATATTATGGCATAAAAACACACTTTTCAGATGTTCATTTAATTTTTTTTTTGCAACCAGTGGCGTAGCTATGACGAATTTTCAAAACAATTTTACAAAAAAATACTACGCCATTGACTTGGGAAAAAATTATGGTTTTATAATAATTATCAATCAATTATAAACAAAAAATCCCTCTTTCATTTTTGCCGTAAAACTTACCGTTTGGGAGAAATCGTTAATTAAAAAATGTCTTATGTACCCAAATTGCATCTTGAAAAATTATTATTGAAATAAATCAAGTTAGCTTTGCTCGTTGCCAGCGATTGTTGTTTTGTTGTTGTAAACATTATGACACTGACGTTAGTTATCATTCTTGATTGTGTTAAACTTTTATTTTCAATTTTAAATACATTTTTCAAATATTTATTTTTAAGCTATTTTCTTACAAACTAGTGAACAAAAAGCAATAACAATTAAATAAAATACATACATAATTTACAAAAAATGTTGGAAATGACCACCTCTCGCCTCTATGCGGGCTTCTGCTCTTCTTCTCATTGAATTACGAACCCTTTCAAAAATTCCATGCGTGTTTCGGATAGTTTCACATCCGTCAATAATTCTATTTCTGAGTTCTTCTAATGTCACAATTGGTGTATGATAAACTAATGTTTTTAGGTGTCCCCACAAATAAAAATCTAGGCTGTTCAGGTCAGGCGATCTAGGTGGCTCTATTTAAATGCTCACGAGCCAATATGCTAAAGTGGGCGGGAGCGCCATCATGTATAAACCAAAGTTGTTGCCGTAACTGAAGAGGAACATTTTCAAGAAGCAAAGGCAAATCATTTTGGAGAAAATTACAATAATCCTGTCCGTTAAGGCGTCCTGGTAAAAAAAATGGTCCAATTAAATGGTCGGATACGATACCGATCCAAACATTCAGTGAAAATTGTTCCTGAAAATGTGTCTCTGTAATCGCATGAGGGTTTTCCTGGGCCCAGTAATGATTGTTATGGAAATTGGTTATTGCATTTCTTGAAAAATTTGCTTCGTCCGTAAACAATATTTTGGCATCAAAATGAGGATTTTCTGTTACTTTTTGGAGATACCATTTACAAAATTGCGTACGTGGTTCATAATCTCTAGGAAGCAATGCCTGAACCCTGAAAAGGATATAACAAAGAATCTCTTAAAATCTCCCATACCGTCTTGTAGCAGATGTTTAATGCCATACCATTTTTGGCGTACTTGTGGTTGGATCCTCTTCGACTGCATGCAGGACAGCCTCCTCCACTGCCGGTGTTCTAACTGTACGGGGCCTTCCCTCGGAAATATTAGCTTTAAAATTGCCAGATTCAGTCAGACGACAATGAATGTTTATAAATGTTCGTCTATCTGGGAGAGCGCGATTAGGATACCTTTCTTGATACAAACGCCGCGCCTCCACAGCATTACCATTAGCTAGACCATAAAGGAAATGCATTTGTGTCATTTCAAAATTAGAATAATTTACCATTTTTTTTAACTAGCAAAATGCACGTTTTAAGATCGAAGGAGAAATAAATACAAACTGTCAAAAATGATAATTAACGTCAGTGTCATAATGTTTACAACAACAAAACAACAATCGCTGGCAACGAGCAAAGCTAACTTGATTTATTTCAATAATAATTTTTCAAGATGCAACTTGGGTACATAAGACATTTTTTAATTAACGATTTCTCCCAAACGGTAAGTTTTACGGCAAAAATGAAAGAGGGATTTTTTGTTTATAATTGATTGATAATTATTATAAAACCATAATTTTTCCCAAGTCAATGGCGTAGTATTTTTTTTGTAAAATTGTTTTGAAAATTCGTCATAGCTACGCCACTGGTTGCAAAAAATTAAATGAACATCTGAAAAGTGTGTTTTTATGCCATAATATCCTGTGCCAAAATTCAGTTCAATATCTCAAACCGTCTTTGAAAAATGTATTAAAAAGTGAAAATAAAATAAAACTTTAACACCCTGTATCTTAATAACTAAGCATTTTAGGGCCCACGTTTATATGAACTTTTCGACTTAAAATCGATCCAGGAATGCCTCCTTCAAATTATGACATACCATTAAGTAACACCCTGTATTTAGAATATACACTATAAAATTTCGAGTTTTCGAGACTTATACATTTAAGTAGGTATATTATAAAATCATTTAGATTCACAAATTGTACATACAAATAAACATATTATATACTACACTACTCATTATTTAAGAGTAAAAAATTTGGTTATTTCTGACTGACAAGAGGATTTTTTTTTGATCTTCAATGCTGTTAAAGGCATTATACAAAAAATTCGTTGTGTGCTCATTCGTTTTTAAAAACGAATGTGCCACCTACTCATTTGAAGGCCGTTGTTGCATGTCGTCTTCAAAATCATCATCTGTCATATAATTTTTACTGACATTTGGATTATTGGGCTGTTCAGATTCTGTCGTAGATTTGTAAAGATCTATATATTCATCTGTAGGTGGACAGAGAGTAAAAAAGTTTAGATGGAAGACCGTTGGAAGAAAGTTTGTTTAGAGCGCATCATTCCAGATCTAGTCCTATGTCAAGAGCCGAGAAACTAAAGTGACTTGCAGTGCAGCACTGCAGGTGGTCTAGAAAATGTCCGCCATTTTGAGCATAAACTTAAAAACAACATTCTTTAAAAAGTAAAATTCACAATGGCCTCTTCTTTAAATTTAATAAACAATTTATGAAATAATTGCAGCACGCAACAAAAATCCACATACACTAATAAGGTTTAGAGACATTTGTAGTATTCATGTTAAATTTTCTTAAAAAATCGTTTGTTAAGATATTTTTGGAATTCTAAAAACAAACTATTAATTAAATTTGTTTTTAACGTGTTGGCGTTGTCGTAGATCTCGGAACCAGTTTTTGGCTTGAATTGTAAATCATAATGAATATTTTACAATTTTACGAGTAACAATAAAATGTTTCTGTCGCAACTATTTGACTAAAATACGAAATTAAAATACTAATTTTTCACCAAGTTGATTCTGGTTAATGGTGCAAAGCGCTTTTTTTATGCCTAAAAAAATAAATCCTGTAAATCTTAGCAAGAACTATAGGTATAGTCTGTCTCAAATTATATCGTTATGGCTTTTGACGGACCATACCCCAATAAACCTTTAACGATTTTATTACCTATTGTTATTGAGTAAACCCATTTGTTCATAAGGGCAAGGGTGGGCCAGGTATTTCTTGAGTATTAACCATTAGGCATATAAATATTTTGGGTAATATTTTAGTGGTAGTGTTGAATAACTGTTTTTACTGTGCGTTTCAAAAAAGTTGTTTTACGAGAATATAACTATTTCGCGTCGAAATCATTTGTCATTAGATGCAAAACAGGTTGTGAAAAATGTGTATGAAACTTTTTAATCAGTAGAGGTCTTATTAAACAAGAAGCTTTAAAAGAAACCTGTCTACTTACAAAAACTCCAATATCATCGATAAGGGATATTATTATTAGAATTGAATTGAACAAAAGAAAAAAACGTAGTGATTTTTAATCTCACCGTATAGACAATAGTGATCAGGACCTAATAACAAGGAAAATATATTGTCTTTATGAAAGCGGAGTTGTTCCTACCTTGGATAAACTAAAAAAGAAGCTAGACGAAGACGAAACCAATATAAATATTAGCCGTGCCACCTTCCATAGAGTTGTTTGTAAAATGGGATTTAAATACCGCAAAATAGACAAAAGACAAGTAGTAATGGAATCGCACAGATTACGCACTTGGAGACTTAATTACCTTCAAGAAATTAAAAGATATAGGTTAGAAAACAGTTCCATAATTTACCTTGATGAAACTTGGTTCGATACACACGACACAGTATCCAAAAGATGGGTTGATTCCAGTCAAAACTGTCAGGCGAAAGCACCTTTAAATAAATGAAAACGCATTACCATTATACACGCTGGTTCAGAAGACGGATTTGTCCCAAACTACTTGCTGTTGTCTGCAATGAATATTAAGGATTCTAGCTTGGATTATCATGAGCATACAAGTGCAGAACTTTTTGAAAACTGGTTTCAAAATTATCTTTTAAAAAATATTCCAAACAACAGTGTTATTGTCATGGATAACGCAAGCTATCACAGCCGTCTGCTACATAAAGCACCAGCTTCATCAAGTTCAAAAACTGAAATCCAGGAATATTTGTTAGAAAATGATATTTATTTTAAATTCAGTTACAAAAAATTTTTGGAAGTCTTAAATTCATCTGCAATTAAAAAACAATATGTGTGTGATAATTTGGCTGAACAGGCTGGAAGTTTCAGTATTATAAATTTGATAAAAAATGTAATTACTAACATACCAGTTGAGAGCTGAAAAAATGCACTACAGCACATTTTAAAAATTAAGGACTCTTACATTTCTATCCAAAACAACATAAATCCTATTATAATTAATCTTAATGATGACTCTGATAGTGAAACAGAATTAGATTTAGATATTTAGATTAAAAATGTAATTATGTATAGATAATGCAGATATAAATTTATTAAAACTTTGCATATATTTAATTTCTTAATGTTATTTTAAGATTATACTTACCTAAATAAACAATAAATTATAAATCTTTATATTATTAGAGTCCGTCCCTAATGTCCTGTCCTTTAATACCTACCGATCCGCAGTTTTATTGCTGTCGGCAGGTATAATCCATAAATGAAGGCAAGAGCTAACACGGTATACTTTGAGACAGACTATAATTGCCTGGAAAGTTGGGGCAATGCCGATTTTATTCAATCAAAAATTTTTACTCGCAAGCTTTCCATTTTCGAGATATATCATCAAACTAAAAAATTAAAAATCCTCCTTTTTGGCAAACAATTTTTTATTTTTACACTATATTAACACACAATAATTTACAAACACCATTTAAAAACTTGTTTTTATATTTATTTTACACCTTTTTTTCGGCTATGTTTGCTGAAAAAATCCCTAGTGTATACATGGTTGCAGCGTTTAAAAGTGAAGCTTTGCAATTAAATGGAAAAAAGGTATAAAATTAATGTAAAAACAAGTTTTTGAATATTGTCTGCCAATTTAATGCAACAATAAAGGATCGTGTGCCTAAACAAGGCGGAATAGTAAAAATTAGGTTAGTTTTCGTTAAATAACTCCTCTGGAAAGTTTCTAAAAAATGGGACCACTTCGGTCCTGGTCCCGGAATATAGCAAACTGAGTGTGTTCAGTTCTACCGACCCCTATAAACTTGCAGATCGCCTGAAACAGGAAGATAAACTTAAGTGAAAAACAAACTGTAAATAAAAAATATTTTTTTAAGAAATTTTGGTTTAAAAATTTCTTATATTCTAAGATATTTTTTAAAATTTATTGCCGTAAAAGTCTAGTGCTCGCTACCATCCATGTTAAAGTGTCTATTTTCTTAAAATATGCCTTATTTTCTACTGAAAACGCCTTAGCTACTTTATAATCTAATATGAGTGTTTATCAATTATCATAGCAGCAAAAATTTTCGCTATAAATAGCAAACATCCGCCAATCTACGTTATCTTGTTATCTATATTGACACCTCAAATACCCCCTTATAAATAGAAATAACTTTATGATATAATAATATGGTTATTTTTAGCAAAGAAAATAGTAAAAAAGTACACTCAAATCAGTCTCTCTTAACCTTCGAGCATAAACATATAGAGGCAGCCTTGCAACGTGCGAGAGATAAAAAAAAATAGGTCTATAACCTTTCTCTCGCTTGTTTTGATTGGTCAGCGCTGACCAATAAGCACACAGAGCGCGGTATATACCCGCGCCGACCGATCTGAACAAGCGTATGAGGGATAATGGTTATACACCTGTTCTTCGTTCTGTCTCGCGTGCACGCTTGATTGCACGGCCTAGCAGTTGCCTCCATAGGTATATGCTCGAAGATCTTTACACTCCGTTGAAAAGGTAAAAAAATTGTTGACATAAGAGTGGCGCAAGACTAAAAATAATTAATAGAATCGAATGTTTTTTTTACTGTTGATGAGCTTATGTCATTTTATCGAAAATAAAAATAATAAAGGGTTATAAAACAAACCACGAAAGGATGGTTTGGTTGAACAGCATTCATTTTAGCCAAATATTAATAAGTATCTGTGTGCTAACGCCACTAGTAGATTTTTTATTCAAAACCAGTATAGTCTGTCTCAAAGTATGTCGCTATGGCTTTTGATGGACAATACCCCAATAAACCTTTAACGATTTTATTACCTATTGTTATTGGGTATACCCATTATTTCATAATAGCAGGGATGAGCCAGGTATTTCTTGAGTATTGACCATTAGGTATATAAATATTTCGGCTAATATTTTAGTGGCAGTGTTAAATAACCGTTTTTACTGTGCGTTTCGAAAAAGTTGTTTTACGAGAATATAACTATGTCGCGTCGAAATCATTTGTCATTAGATGCAAAACAGGTTGTGAAAAATGTGTATGAAACTTTAATCAGTAGAGGACTAATTAAACCAGAATCTTTAAAAGAAACCTGTCTACCGTCAAAAACTCCAATATCATCGATAAGTGATATTATTATTAGTGAAGAATTGAACAAAAGAAAAAAACGTAGTGATTTCCAATCTCACCGTATAGACAATACTGATTAGGACCTAATAAGAAGGAAAATATATTGTCTTTATGAAAGCGGAGTTGTTCCTACCTTGGATAAACTGAAAAAGAAGCTAGACGAAGACGAAACCCTTATAAATATTAGCCGTGCCACCCTCCATAGAGTTGTTTGTAAAATGGAGTTTAAATACCGCAAAATAGACAAAAGACAAGTAGTAATGGAATCGCACAGATTAAGCACTTGGAGATTTAATTACCTTCCAGAAATTAAAAGATATAGGTTAGAAAACAGTACACCACATTATAAAAATTGAGGACTCTTATATTTCTATACAAAACAACATATATCCTATTGTAATTAATCTCAATGATGACTCTGATAGTAAAACAGAATTAGATTTAGATATTTAGATTAAAAATGTAATTATGTATAGATAATATAGTTATAAATTTATTTAAACTTTGCAGCATATACAGTGCTTTCATTTCAAAACGAACCACCCTAAATATCTTTAAAAAAAAACACTCACCAAAAAAACAAAGAAACACGTCGATTTAGATATACAGGGGGAAGTTTAATTTCGTATTTGATAAAATTTTATCGGTCACCTCCTAACCTCCAGTTAACCTCACTTTGATATGTCAAATGGCAACCCCCATAGTGTGACACATCATTGTAAGCGGCATGAAATTTGCTATCCAACAGTACTAAGAAACTTTAAATCGATGGACGTAGAAGCGACTTAGAAGTAAAAATGTGTGTTAATTAGTTTATCGTGTTCAGATAATTTATTTTACCAAATGCTCAAAATGTGCGCCGTTATTGGCGAGACAAGCTTGTTTTGAAATTCCTCGCAGACTATTTTAGTGTGCATTCATTCCAATTATTATTTTTTGTGTTACCTGCTACAGCAAAACACTGCAATAGCACAAGTTTTTAAGACGTTTAGGAACCAGTTAAATATTACTGTTAGGATTGTCATTTTGACATCGTTAGTTTAAAATTAAGAATCTTCATTTTTAAATGGTGTATATCTAGCAGAGAGAATAGAAATAATTTTCCTATATGGGGCTGAAGATCGATGCGCGCGTAGAACCGCCAGAGTATTCAATGAGAGGCATCAAAATAAAAACGTGGGGCATAAATATGTAATGGAATTGGTGCGTAAGTTTGAAGAAACTGGATCTGTATGCAACAAGAAAAGTACTAATGAAAGGGTTTTAGACGAAGCACGCCAGGTTGAGGTACTAGGACAGTTCGCAATAGATCCGACGTTGTCTATTCCAAAAGTTTCTAAGCTGACCAATATTTCTACGGGTTCCGTGCACAAAATTTTGAAAAAGAATAAGTTTTTTCCATACAAAATACAAATTCTTCATGAACTCAACGAAGACGATTATGATAGAAGAATAGAATTTTGCGAATCAATGTGCCAGCGAATTGACGAAGACCCTCATTTGATCAAAAATATCTGCTTTTCTGACAAATCAACTTTCTTCTTAAATGGAATTCTTAATAGACATAACTGCAGATATTGGGATAATGAAAATCCGCACATATTTCAGGAAGGACATACTCAATTTCCAGAGAAGATCAACGTTTGGGCAGGTATTTATGGAAACGAAATTATCGGGCCATTCTTTCTGGAAGAAAATTTAACTGAGCAACTGTATCTGAACCTTTTGGAAAATGCGATATACCCTTCTATCGTCCAATCTTTGGAAAATCAGGTGGATGAAAATGGTGCTATGGAACCAGTGAAAATAATTTGCATTTAGCAAGATGGAGCCCCTCCCCATTATGCTTTAGCAGTTCGAGAGTGGCTCAATGAACAGTTTCCAGGCACATGGATAGGCAGACGAGGTGCCATCGAATGGCCAGCACGGTCTCCAGACTTAACTCCTCTAGACTATTTTCTCTGGGGTTATTTAAAAAAGTAAAGTGTACAAAACGCCACCTGCAAATATTCAAGAACTTAAATGTAGAATTACACTAGAATGCAGAGGTATTACCAGACAAACTTTCGCCAACGTTCGCGAAGAATTTCAAAACAGACTTTATTATTGTCTCGCCAATAACGGCGCACATTTTGAGCATTTGATAAAATAAATTATTTGAACACGATAAACTAATTAACACACATTTTTACTTCTAAGTCGCTTTACGTCCATCGATTTAAAGTTTCTTAGTACTGTTGGATAGCAAATTTCATGCCGCTTACAATGATGTGTCACACTATGGGGGTTGCCATTTGACATATCAAAGTGAGGTTAACTGGAGGTTAGGAGGTGACCGATAAAATTTTATCAAATACGAAATTAAACTTCCCCCTGTATATCTAAATCGACGTGTTTCTTTGTTTTTTTGGTGAGTGTTTTTTTTTAAAGATATTTAGCGTGGTTCGTTTTGAAATGAAAGCACAAACGTAATTTTAAGATTATACCTACCTAAATAAACAATAAATTACTAATCTTTATACGATTAGAGTTCGTCCCTAATGTTTTGTCCTTTAATACCCACTGATCCGCAGTTTTATTGTTGTCGGCAGGTATAATTCATAAATGAAGGCAAAAGCTAACACGGTATACTTTGAGACAAACTATAAAATATTTAAAAGAAAAAAATGAAAATTTTTAGAAAGGGATTTCCATAATAGATTTCGTATGAAAATTTCGTTTTTTTTTCTGAAATAATAACAAATTAACTTAATTTAATATATAGGTCAAATTTTTTTTTCTTTTTTTTAATTTTATTTTTGCACATACTTAACCCATAAAACGCAACAGTCAATAGGCGATTACACTTAAACAATATGTATTGTTTTGTGGAAATTATTAACAAATTGTAGCAATAGAAAATAACGACGATTATCAGCTTTTGTCATATTTCTGCCCAGGTAACAAACAATTCTGGTATTTCTTATTCCGATAACAACGAAAAATATTTAAAAAATTTGAATACATTTTTTTTTTAGAACAATAAATTGCCTAGTTGACGCTATATCTAACCAAAAACATGCGTCGTCACTTCGAAAAAAAGTTACATAAGTCCAAAAACCTTTTGACCTCCGACCAGTAAAGTCACAAGATAAAAAGCTACATATCTTTTTTCCGGAAAGGGCGGCGCCGTATCAACTGCTTTTAACCCTTGGGGATCAAGGAGAGACTCACGACCTATTGGGGGGTCCTTTTTTTGGGGGCTAAGTGCTGTAAGCGGTTGATGCCTAGATTCTTGACCGTTTTACGTTTTGTGTATTGCACGAGGTTGTCTTTTCAATGGAGTAAGATTGATTGCGCACGTAGCTTGGGACGTCAGACTGACAGCAAGTTGGTTGTACACAATGAGTTAACATCATAGATAGAGAAAGCATTTCATTCATAAACGCAATCGGGAGCTGCGCTCAACATGGCTTTGTTTATTATTGGCGATAGAATGATACAAGCATAGTTTGTACTTACTTGTGAAATGATAATCCAGGAATCATATCCATCACTTTACACACTTGGGGCTGCCTTACTATTTTAATTTATTAAAAGTACTTAAACAAAACTGAAATTAATACAATTGTCACAAAAATTACCCAAACAACAAAAAACATTTAAACTAAAAAGTCATATTAAATGTGTCATCTGTCGGAAAAATCCGCTGTTGCCACGTTGTCGCTCCTTAATTAGTAGCTGTCCAAAAAGAAAATAGTATTTTGACATCATTACTTTTCTGTGTTAAACTTTATAGTAATAAATATAACAAATATTATTCACTCTTTAAAATACAATAGTAGAGGTTATTTTGATGTAATTTTAGGAATAAATTAAGTAAAATTTAATCATAATATACTATCAAGTAAATGAAACAGAGAGATACTTGGCAGCCACGCTTTACTACAAAATAGTATCTGTAGTAACCATTTTTCCGGGTTTTGTTGGATTTTATTGTTTCGAGTACAGAGGTTCATTCATCGCTAGGCAGAACCTTAGAATGTGCGTTTATGATGCCACGCTTATGCCAAATTGATGCTTTCTCCAGTTAAACTAACAGCTCCTTGGTTGTACACAATACTAGTAGCAGTTTTTGGTTTTATCACCGTTAATTGTGTCTTTCTTCGATATGAAAACATTTAAAAAAATTATTTTGTGAAATTTTGGAATTTCTGGGAGCTTCAAGCCCGATATCCAGATCTTCCGCCGACGAAGCCCTAAAAAGCTCTGTCTGGGAAGGGGAGAAACAAATAATCCAATTAATGTGCAAAAATCCCTTTAGACACCTTAAATCCTTCAGTTATGCGATTATATTCTTTTTCATCCCCACTGCGAAACTATTCTCGCCTTACCAGAAAAAATATCACATTTTTTACGTAAAAAAAAATAAATACACGGTATTTATACAAGGATTTTTATAAGAAAAATTACTGTTTTTTTTTTGTAAGTTTTAAGTAACCTACTGATTAACATGACGAGCAGGCGCGAAAAACGTCCATTTTTGGGCCAAATATGCTTATACAAAATGTAGGTTTTGGTAGGCTGGATACTTTACAGCGAAAAATCCCTTAGAGTTTCGAAATATACAAAATATGGAAAGTCTCCCGGATATAAAAAAAAACGCGTGAAATAGTATATTACATACCGAGAGTGGTAAGAAGCCCATTACACACGATTTCGAAAATTACGGTACGTAATGGGCTTATCACTCGAGTTGTGTACTATACTTTTTCTACGACTTTATGTTTAGTTTTTTTTATAAATAAAAGCAGAAGATTATGTAAACTTTAAGTAACAATACAAATAATAATACAAACATTTGCGTTGTCAAGGCGATGCTATTTGTTTCATAGCCAGCTTTACGTAAAATCTATTGAAAGTTTTCAAGATTTTGGGGGCTCGCGGCTAATGCGATTGTGGAACTGTTACGTATATATATATATATATATATATATATATATATATATATATATATATATATATATATATATATATATATATATATATATATATATATATATATATATTACGTAACTGCCCTTACGCACAGTTTGGCTTCTACAGTATAGTGTTTGTAATTAGAGATTTACTGATAAAGTAGACGGTGTGTAATTAGGTTCTTACTAATATAGGAGTAGAAAAAGAATATTACAAGTGCATATAAACTTCTTTGGAGATATTGCCTCCCAAAGAGCTCCAATGAAATGAAGTTCTTTAGACATAATTATTGAATTGTATATTCCAATATTTCTTTTTTTACGCCCCGTATTGATAAGAACTTAGGGCAACGTTTTTCACAAACCTTTAGGTATTGACTAAAAATTAACTATTCTTCATTCATGTCACTAACCCTAACAGTTTTCGAAAAAACGTCACTTTATATCATGTGTTTGGCGTATTTTAATAAAGATACATTTTTGTTTCTCTCAGATGTTCAACCTTCAACCAACCTTGTAATAAAAAAATACCATCCAAAAGTAGATTTTGCTCGTTAAACTCTAATTTTGTGAGTTGCGCTTTTTGAATAACAAGTTGTGACATTCTCCACAAATCCCAACATGGTACAGCCTGTTTGTCAACAAGGAAATTTAAATGCAGATAGATACGTGAACATACTCCAATCATACCTTTTCGATATCCTTAATGATGTTCCTTTAAATGAATGAAATTATTTACTTTCAACAAGAATGCGCCTCTAACCAAAACGCTCGCTGTTCGAATAAGAGAGTATTTAAATACTCACTTAAGGAAATTCTTGGATAAGAACACATGGCCACCACGATTTTAGGATCTAACATCTCCAGATTCTTTTTGGGAAGTGTTGGAAAATAAGATTTACTAAAAAGTTATCTTTATTCGACAACAACTTGATCAAAAAATTCATTAAACCTTTGCAGAACTAAAACCAGTACACATCGTGAATACCAAAAAAATCCGTTCAAAAAAGATGCCAAGAGTTCAAACCTTTGCGATGATTCCCGTTATTTGTATCCGTAATCGGAATCTTCTATTTCGTTTTAAAGTTTCTAGAGTTTTTTATTTATTTTCTTGTGCCAACTATTTTTTCCACTATTTGTAACATAATTTAAATTTAATTTTAAATTTTTAAATAAATAAGCTGTACGCGGAAATGCGGGTATTATATCCATATCATCCATACTAAACCCAGAACTAACCTAGTATGATGCATTTATATGGCCACGAGGCATATGACCGACTTGAGTCATTGGGTGTAGTTAAAAATACTCTCATTTTTATGATACAACTATAAACATTAATATTACAAAGATTTTAATTGTTTTATGGTTTAAATCGTGCCGAGCATACATATTTACATAATTACACGCGAAATTACACTAACAGAATAAATGTTTACGTTTTTTAGTACCTAAAACAAAGTTTACAAAAATAAAATATAAGTTGGGTCACTTGTTGCCGACCCTTCGGGTACAGCATATCAAAGAGCCACGATTATTTGGTGCTGCATGGTCCAAAACCTAAAATGCAACCATTAGATATCATTTTTTTAAAGCCGTATACGAGGTTTGTCAAAAAATATGAACGTTATTCAACAAAAAAGTAAAGTACCTTTATTTTTTACATTACAGAAGAATGTTGTAAAGTTATTTTAATTTTGTTATATCGGATGAATTACAGTATTTAGCAGGAAAATAAGGATGGTGATATTTATAATAATTCCGTATTAATTGTTCTGTCTTAATACAATTTAACGTAATTTAGGATGCACTGAAATGAAATATTTGACATTGTGTGTCAGAGTGGACTCGTATTTGTATGATTACAGTAAAAATGGCAAATGTACTAAGTCGTGACGAAAAAATAGAAAAAAATAGAAAAATTATTAGTAAATAATCACTAGTTCTAAATTTTCATGCTAAATAGCTGTAATTGCATGTTTGAATATAATTTTTGATCCGAATTAACTTTACTTTATAACATTCTTCTGTATTGTAAAAAATAAAGGTACTTTACTTTTTTGTTCAATAAAGCTTATATTTTTCGACAAACCTCGTATACGGCTTAAAAAAATTGATATCTAATAGTTGTATTTTAAGTTTTGGACTATGCAGAACTTTTCATCAACAATAACTTTTTTTCGTAAACTTAATAATAAAAAAGTTTTCCATATGCTTCCAAATTAAGTAGTATATCCATAAAATACCTTTAAGGGCGAATACACTGCCAAACATTGAATTAGCGTCCAATTTTGAATCATTGTACCGCCCAACTGAAGTTACTTACATTTACATCTGTTTACTTTGCTTAAACATTGCGTGGTGTGTAGGAAGAAAATTACTAAACAAATTTACTATTATTTTGAAATGATGTTGAATGTAAAAAACCTGCTAAACAAAATGCAAACAGTAGGTAATCCATAGAACAGAAATCGTATTTTTATCTAAGCACCCACATTAAATTAGCTTGAGAGATAATTCAGCTTTGCTAAAAACAGTTAAACTTTTATTTTAAAAAGAATTTTGTTTCTTTCATGGGTGTCTCTTTATTTCAGTAACGGAATAAATAGATCTAGGTTACGGTAGTGCGTCAGGCCCATGATACTATTACTCACGATACAGTGTGTATCGTGCTATTACTCGAGAAGATAAACCCACTTGGCGATTCAATTTCGTACGACGTTGCGCATGACGTCATTCGATGACAAAAATTCTGCTTGTCGGTTGGGAAAGCAGAGTTTTAAAGTCCTTTTTAACGTTTATTGTATTTTGGCATTACTTATGATTATTATATATTGGTGTATGAGATATTCTATGATTATTATAATAGTATGTATGTAAGCTATTTTCTTAATTGTATGTGGGATTTAGGATAAGTGCTATGACAATATGCCTTTAAAAATAAGGTATAGAATAAATAATATAAATGCCCGTTTGACATTGATTAAGGTTTAAAAAACGAACAAACGATTATAATTATTTAAAGTATTTTAATTTAAACATATGCGATATGAAAAGTCTAAAGGCTTGTTAATTAATAATAAACTAATAACACTTTATAGCGCAAAAAAATGATTTATGGTTTTTATTTAAATAAATTTAGTTACCTACTTTAGACTAATACATCTGCAGAAAAATATCAGTACATATTTTGTTGCAAAAAAAAAAAAACAAAAGTAGAGGATTAATATACAGCGTATTGTGACAATTTTTAAAATTTTTATTGAGTTTTATGCGCTATACCTACCTATAAAGGATAGTCTATATTTTTTATAATGCTTATGGGTAGAGGTGTTAACAAAATGACACTGTAATGTTTAACAATTCTGTTTATTTTTTTAAGAATATATTAGTACTTAGAAAATTAACAAATTTACACAAGAAAACCAAATTTAATTAATCTATTTTATAAGTTTCGTCATTTTTCTCTTTCTTACTTTGGTTTTTTTTAATATATCTACTTAACATTAGAATTTTAAAATACAGATTTGGCTAAATTTTAAATAATTTTTAGTCAACTTTAATGACTCTCCATTAAAATTGTTAAAAATGTGGTCGAGTTTCTTACGCTAAGTTACAAAATCTGGGTTTGGCTTTAAAAAATAAATAAACAATACACTAAATCCATCGAACATCTAAACCGATATCGGGGAAATTTGTCATAGAGTGACGTCAGGCGTGCGAGAGAGATAGGCTTATCTCATGCGCGTGGGTTTATCTTCTTGAGTAATAGTATCATGCGTCAGGCTTGACGCACGATGTATGTATATTACACAAAAGGTTCTAGCGTATTTTGTCCTCTATTATAGGTAGGTAGGTAGGTAGGTTTAAAGTGAGTGGACTTTTTACGCCCTTCACTGCGATCGCTCGGTCTATTGTGGCTCACACTTTTTTATATTTCTTCCAATAGGATCGGACTTCTAATAAATCCGTACCAGATTGGGAGAGAGTTGTTACATCTCCTCTTACTCGTGTCGCTACCGGATACGAGCACAATATGTGTTCTGATGTGTTCTGGTGTCCCTGTCTCCTGGAGAGTATGACAAGCAGACGATTAAATCCGTCATGCCCTTCTCTCTTTACCCTTTTCCCTATAAAGGCGGTTCTATCCACCTCCTGTTGGGATTCAGGGATCCCTTCCTAAGCACCTGTTTGTTTGGGATGGATTGGCCCTTCCCCGTGAAACAGGGGCACCTCTCGAAACGGATTTATCCGTTTCGGTCAGCGCACTTTTGTCACTTTTTTCCTATGAAAGCGGTTCTATCCGCTTTCTGTTTGGATTAGGGAAATATTAAATTTTTTAGGATATTTCCCTTTTTTTTTGTGGAAAACACTTTAAAGGTTTTTTTTTTTAAAAAGGATTTCCATAAAGCGTTTTTTCGTTAAAATTGGAAGTAATAGTCCACCACGGCAGAGCCGGGATTACGCAAAACTAGATACCTGAGAGGTCGCCCTGTATCTTAGAGGACCTTGGAGACACCTGTTTAAGGCACAGGATGTCATTCACTCATCAGCACGGTATGCTATCACCTTGAGTTAAGCCTTATGTTCATCTTAGCTTCGGATCCCGTTCCATAAGCTAGTCAAAAGAGTTGCCGATATTGTGAGCTAGTCCTAAAATACACCTTTTTTAGAAGGAATTACGTAAAAAAAAAAAATAAAATTGTGTATAATATTTCTTAATAAGAAACAGACCTATGTAAACTTTCAAATATCAATATTTTTAAAAAAAAAAACGGTAAAAAAATTAGTTTTTTTTCTAATACTTGATTTATTTGCATTA
>JAHBCN010005922.1:0-51892 GCA_019359885.1 Listronotus oregonensis | reverse complement strand
AATATTAGGTAGTTCAGAATAAAAATGAAATTATTAAATGATTGTATATATTGTACTTACAATGGTGCATGTTATCCTCGTTTTCCTTTGTAAAAAATTTGGGGCAGCTGCCTCTGCGATTTTCTTCTGAAACAAAATACAATGCTCAACTCAAGCGAATTACTGCTTAAAACAAAAAATATGCCAAACTTACCCAATAACATAGAGAAACACTAATAATTAGAAAAAATCTCCAAAATCACGCGGCGACACGGCACTTTAAAAATAGCACATAAACAATAAGTGAAAGAAAATGGCTTCCGCATTCCGCAACAAAGACCTTCCCCACTTCGAAGGAGACCGAAGTCATCCGGAAACGCACGAAGTGGGAAGTGGGAATGTTGCCGTTCGCAGCGACTAGTCGCGGAAATAGCGAATTTTTGAGTACTTTGAGACGACGGGGATTTACAGAAACAAACCTATTTGTAGAGACTTTTTCCGAGTTAGACTATGACATTTTATTTTATTTTTTTCAACTATTTACTAAGTAATTATAAATATCCTATTTATATGCATATTTAAATTATAACCTTCTGCTTTCGTTTATATTTAATAACATAGCGTCCAAGACTATATCTAGTGGAGCTGGTCGCCGACCTTCGGCAGATCTATATCAGCACCGGGGTTGTAACGGAGACCTTCTTAGCGGAGGCGGATGCGGAGGAGAAGAGGTTCGCCTTGCGCATTGTATGTTATCGTAAATAAACCTCCGTTAAAACTCCGCATAAATTCTGCGCAGGCGGATGCGGAGGTCGGTTCTTTGCGGAAGTTCCGCAGTAACGGAGGCGGAGGCGGTGTTCCGTTACAACCTTAATCAGCACGCAGAGCGAGAAAGAAAAGGTATATACAAAGGTTTCCTATCATGTTTACTCTACAGTGTATTTATAAAGTGGAGCATTTTATACATTAAATTATGTAGGTGCAAAACGCTCCTACCCGTTGTTTTTTAGTTTTTTTGGCAGGTGTTTGTTCTTTATGTACTTTGTTGTTTTTCTAAGCTTTAAAATAAAATACCATTTATTTGGTTTTTATGGCCGTTTTATTAAACCTCCAATAAATAAGTAACGTGAGAGATTTATGATCCCATCTACGTGGCAACACTGCTTTACCCTGCCCCTAGCCCCGTTCCCGTAAGTGGGCCCCTCACTTTGAGCCTAAACCGCTGTTGCAAAATCTTCAATATTAGTGACACCCCCCTGGTCGCAGCTCTCTCGCCTCGTCTCACTTTTGCACTGTTGCCGTCGTTCGGTCATTTTTAGGGGGATGTGGAGGGAACAACTACTTTAACAAAAGCTCTAGAATAGATTAGATAACTATGTAAAATTATCAACTCATGTAGGTACTACGTCTGTATCTTTTCTGTGTCTGTTTTGTATGTATTATAAACCTGATTTTTATATTTTAAAATAAAAAATGTCTTTAGACTTATAACTATTACTTTTTTTTTTTATTATATATATACTTAAAACTCAAAAATATACCAAAAAAAAGCAAAATTTATCACTTAATAAAAAAATATACGAAGTATGCTCCTAGTGGTACCAGGTCACGTTTTTGGGGCTAAAGGCTGTTGTAACTCGGTTTGACTTAAAATAACAACAATTATGTATAGAACATAAATTTTGAAGAACAAAATTAGCTTTCTTTTAAGATATTAAGCGTGTTTTTATTATTTTCCATTCTGGAGTTATGGCTCCATATGTCAGCTCTTTGGCCAAAAATTTAGCGACGAGCGGCACGGGTTAACTTCGTTTAATCGGTATATATATATATATATATATATATATATATATATATATATATATATATATATATATATATATATATATATATATATATATATATATATATATATATATATATATATATATATATATATATATATATATATATATATATATATATATATATATAATTTTATATCTTGCAGACGTTACCTTTAACCTACGGTGCATTTTTTAAATGGAATACTGTGTATTTTTTTATGTATGTAGGTACCCCTTGTAGTCAACTATCTTCCTCTAAAATTTTGTCAACATCGGTTCAGTAATTTCAGAGAAAAAAAATATATAAAAAAACTGTTTTGCACCATTGTATTTAAAAATGAATAAAAATACCCATACGGCTTGATTAATAGAATTAAACAAGGAACTTATTAAGTAGGGTTATATACTTGGTTCACTGTAAAGTTTTGTTGTTTTGACGTGTCTTATGACAAGCCGAGTTAGCCAACTCCTAAATACTCGACCTCGTAAATTAAAACAAAACGAGCACACATCTGATATTCACATTATTTAACCTCAAATACTCGCATCTTCCTCTAATCCTTTGACCATTTCATATATCGTTCCTTTACTGGGTGAATAGTTCGTCGATTAGCTTACCTGTTGTGGCAAACAGGCCCGTATTTTTATAATACATTATTTTTAAATGTTCGGGTCGTTCGCACGTGTCGACATTGAATTCTAAAATATATTATTTTTAATGCTTTTAGGGATAGTTTTTTGAGGTATTGTAAAAGTAGTGTGTGTATTGGACTTTGTTTCATATTATTTTTGGACTTTCTAGTTTTGTAAAGTGTTTATTTATTAAAAAGTAAGTAATAGTGTAGGTATAAATAACTATAATTTTATTTGCTTTTATTTTCAAATTTTTTAGATTAATTAATGATTATGGATCACGATTACTGTATTCCCAGTACATCCAAAAGAAGCAGGGAAAGAGATTTGGTAACATAAATAAATTATATATGTATTTTAAATATTTAACCAAACTACTTTAGCAGGGTTAAAAACCAAGGTCGACCAAGGTTTTTGGTTGATTGGTTGATATTAAAACAAAATTAACCACTTTGGCCAATATAGGTATTTTAAAAACTCCTTATTTTTGACCGTAACAACTTTTTTTTTAAGACACGTACAATGTAGCCATAATTTTTTGCAGAACTGTCTCTCTTCTCAAATACATGGGAATAAAGTAGCTTAAGAGATGGTGAGAAATGTTTACAAATACTTTGTAGAAGAACATCGCGTATTGAACCCTCTTCAGGTATGTTTATAATAATTTATTAGTTGATCCTTTATATACAGGGTGGTCAACAGAGTTTACAAGAAAACTTTTTTATTTCTCATTTCTCAGAAAATTTTATACTTGATAAAAGTTTCCGCATAAAGCAAAACCGGGTATAATGTTAATTACGTTTTAGTCTCGCCTACAGGGTGCTCAAAAATACAAAAAATTACTTTGGAAAAACTAAAATATTAGGATGTTTAGGCCGGGTTTATCCAATTTATTGTTTATTCTTAATTATTTATTCCTTATTCATAATTTTAAGGCCGTGATTCTTTACTTCAAAATTTAGAGCAATTTAATTGGATTTAAGCTTTGAATTAGAAATAAAGAAATATTGATTAAAAAAAAACTCTGATCTTTATCAACATTGTTTTTAGGAAACAGCTAAAGCTTTGGGAGTTTCAGTTCCTTCAGTAAGGAAATATAGGAATGGTCCCACCGAAAATTCTTTATCAGTGTCGAAGTAAAACACGGGAGATTACCATGGAGATATGAATGCGGAAAACTTTGAAAAATGGTTGAAAAACGCTCTTCTTCCCAGTTTGGATGAACCGTCAATTATTCTCCTTGATTACGCTAGTTACCATAGTCGTCAAAGTGAGAAATGGCCCACCAAAAGTTGGAGAAAAGGAGAAATTCAGAATTGGCTGGAAGCAAAGAACATTCCTTTTTCTCCCTTGGATACTTTGGATAGACTGTGGAAGATAATAAGCCAGATACCAAAACCTAGTAAATCGTATGTGGTTGATAATTTAATAAGAGAAGCTGGACATGAAGTTATTCGTCTACCTCCATACCATTGTCAGTTCAACGCTATTGAAATGGTATGGAGCGAGGCTAAACGCGTTTATGATTCTCGTATTAATGAAATCAAAGATGTTTTGGAGTGTTGGAAAATATCTTTGGAGCATGTTTCCTCAGAGCACTGGTCCAACTATGTTCGACATACAGATAAAATTATAAAAGAGGCGTGGGAAAAAAAAATATATAATGTCAGTTCAAGAACCCATCATCATTCATGTTTCTGACAGCGATCACAGCATGTCATCTGACGAAGATAATTTATAAAATTAACCATGCAATAAAGCGTTCTTTACTCATACGCTTGCAGGAAAATGCATACTAAAAAAAGTGACTACAGCAATAGGTGTTTATTCACTTATTTATTTGCAGAAAAAATGCATGCACTTAAAAAAAGTAACTACAAAAATAGATGTATTTCACTCACTACACTACTTTTTAAATAAAAAAGAAAGGTATTTACATCTTGTTACGACCCCGAATTTGTTTAAAATTTAAAGTACTAATTATTATTTAAAAAGGGGGTATACTTTTTAAACTAGTAGACATTCTTGCCAATATGGTTAAGGTATCATAAAATTTTGTAAGTGGTATTTTTTTAAAACAGTAACAATATATTTTATTAATAAAAAATAACTACTAATTTCTCTTTATTTATGTTTAATTACAGAACGCAAAAAGTACTAAAAGATATCCTTTAGTTTCTAGAAATATATAAATTTTACATTAGGTAACTTCTTAAAAGTTTATATGCTTAAAAAAGGATTTCGCATCCAAATAAAAGCTAAAACCAAGGTCGTGCTATCTTAAGTAAATTAATAATGAGTACTGGTAACTTGTAAAATATAATAACGCCTAAAAATTAAACAAATCTTAATTAATTAAACATTTTTACAAGAACATGCTAGGATCTAAAGGCTAAGTATGTATTTACCTGCTTATATATTTATTAGCGCTTCATAATAAATAGTTGAATCATAAATAAAAAATGTTTTTATATATCCTTTTTCAACACGTTTAGGTATATTATATTTTTTTACTAAATACAATACCAATAATATGTTGTCACGTTGTCATGTGTTGAGTATCGTCTCGTGAGTTTAAAACTCTTTTAGTTTTAAAATTTTAATAAAATCAAAAACCCGTTTTTTTTGTATTTATAATGCTAACAGTAAATATGTTTTAGCAATTTTGTTCTTAAATTTTTAAAATCATTTTATAAAAAAAATATTCGCCAAAGTACGTCCCTGGCCCAATCTTGAGTTGGCTATAATAAAAGTAACTAGAAAATGACATGTCTTGTCGGCCATGACTAAAACTTTAGATTGTCCAGACTATATCAGTCGCTTATGTCATGGTTGGTTAATTCGAACTGTACAGGGTGTCCAAAATTTAGTGTCAAACTCTTCAATTTGAACATTATTTTTATATATATATATATATATATATATATATATATATATATATATATATATATATATATATATATATATATATATATATATATATATATATATATATATATATATATATATATATATATATATATATATATTGTTACGGACTTTCTTTAGTTAGTGTTTAGTTATTAGAAATGTAAAAGGTTAGAATTATTTTATTTAGGTTAATAATTTGTTTAAAATACGTTACCTTAGTTTTTCCCTTTTTCGACGGTCATTGCGGATTATCCTGAGGGCGCTGGAGACATTCATTTTACACTTTTCTTACATCCTGTAGTAAAAGAATTCTGCCAGCTAATTCTAGACTTTTCCAGACTTTTCCATTCTTTTCCACTTTACTATAAAAAGCGCGAGGAAATTCCGCACGAGTCAGTTTAGTTTTGTATTCCGACGAGATAAGAAGTTGACAGACAGTTAAAGGTTAAACAGTTGTCATTATTACGTTACGTTGAAGAGTTACCATAGAAACGTTTGTAAACCAGATACTAAATAAAAAGGGGTAAAACCAGGATCCGTGTTTTTATACGGGGTGTCACGGAACATTTTGGTGTCAGAAGCGGAACGAGGACCTACAAGAAAGCGAAAGTGATTAAGAATATTTGAATGCCTGTTGAGACCAGACAGCAAACAGCAACTATGGAAGAATTAACTGCACTGATGAAGCAAATTATGGCCAGCCAAGAATCCATGAAAGAAGATTTGAAGAAAGAAATGAAGACCAGCCAAGATTCCATGAGAGAGGATCTTAAAAGAGAAATGAAGACAAGCCAAGAATCCATTAGAGAAGATCTAAAAAGAGAAATGAAGACCAATCAAGAAGAAATGAAGACCAGCCAAGAATCCATGAGAGAAGATCTAAAAAGAGAAATGAAGACCAATCAAGAAGAAATGAAGAGGAGTCAAGCAGAAACAAGACAACGGATCGAGAAAATTCAAAAAGACATTAAAAAGAACCAGGAAGAAATGAAACAAGAACTCAAAGAAAAGATGGTGAAAATTCGAGAACACCTTAAAGGAGAATTTCAACAAAGCCAAGATGAGATGAGAACACAAATGCTGCTTGAATTAAAACTTACCAAAGAAGATGTTAAAGAAGAAATAGAAGAAATACAGCAGACTGTACAGAAAGTTCAAGGCCAAATACAACAAGAAGAGACATTCATTTTACACTTTTCTTACATCCTGTAGTAAAAGAATTCTTCCAGCTAATTCTAGACTTTTCCAGACTTTTCCATTCTTTTCCACTTTACTATAAAAAGCGCGAGGAAAGTCCGCACGAGTCAGTATAGTTTTGTATATCGACGAGATAAGAAGTTGACAGACAGTTAAAGGTTAAACAGTTGTCATTATTACGTTACGTTGAAGAGTTACCATAGAAACGTTTGTAAACCAGATATCCAATAAAAAGTTGTAAAACCAGGATCCGTGTTTTTATACGGGGTGTCACGGAACAATATTATAAATATATGTTGAGCAAAAAAAAATAAACATATAATATGGACATGAAGTGGACTAACACTGTTATTATCTATTTAAAAATAGTAAATAATGAGCATATTATTAAACGGTTGTAGAAAAAAAGATTATTAAACATAACATTTACATCTCTGTAAATGTTTAATTTTATTTCACTTTTATTTTATTAATTGTTTGATGGAGCCTTAATAAACGAAACATAACTTTTTATGATTAATATAAACTAAACCGATTGCTAATTAATTGAATTTTTACAATCTTATAACAAGCTTTAATATTTGTTTTCACTGTTAAAATTCCGAATAAGTATTAAGCATACTCATACGTTGTGTATTTCCTGTTATTTTTTTGCTAAATTAAAAGTAAAATATTATGAAATCGGCAAAAACATAGGTAATTAAACCATAAATTCTGTCACTTCATTAAAATAATTTTCCCAACTATTTTATAATTATTTAAACTTTCAAGTATTAAATTTAGCGTACGCCTTTAAGGCCCTGGACCAATTGCGTTAAAATGGCGAAATTTAACGGGAGTTATATTACATATTATTACTTATACTTTGCTTTTAGTTTGACATCGTTAGCTAAGTAACGTCAATCTACATTCAATATTGCGGACCGCCCAAGCTGGCGGACTGGTTACTTTTTATGCACTCCCTTAATATAGGTATTAAACAAAAGCGTTTGCAAGGAAGAATATGAAAAATAAAATGACGTGACTCTTGAACCAATATGGCGGAGTACTTGTTTTTTATGGACTTTCATAATATGGGTATCAAATAAGAGGGTTTGCTGGCAAGAAAAATGACGTCACTTTTAATTTAATATGACGGACTCACATCTATAAACCAAAAAATAGTAGTAATAATAAAAATAGTTAAAAAATTAAAAAAAAAATATAAGTGTTAAAAAAATTATTTTTAAATAAAATAAAATTAAATAGAACTCATAAAATAGGTATATCTCGCGACAAGCTTTTATATCATAAAAATTGTATAATGTACTAAATTGATAAGTTTAATTTAAATTAAAAATTATCTTTTACTTTTAAGTACAGGGTCTTTGATTATATTTACGTGGCTTCTAAGGCCTTTATTTTTGAAGACAGAAAAAAATGTTTTATATAAAAATTGTAGGATTTTTTCCATATTATCTTTTGAAATTATCAGTAAATAAATATTGCCGTAAAAAAATGGAAAAATATAGGCAACTTCAACTTTTTTAAATGAAACACCCTGTATATTATGCGCTACAACGAAAGATCTTTTTTTTCTGATTTCAAATATATACATACATTGATGATATTTTGATGAACCATTTTTGAGATATTTTAGGTTAAATTAATTAATAAATTACAAACAAGTTTCATATTAGTATCAAGAAAGCCATGGAAACAATAAAATTGTTATGTTTTTAAATTGGGTGAGGGTTTTCTCTGGACCAATAATGTTTATTTTTATGATTAAACATTCCTGCTAAAGTGAAGAAAGACTTGTTGGTGAATAGAATTTTATTTAAAAACGATCCTGCTGCATAAACCTGGCTATTTCCAATGCATACTTAGGTCGGTCCTGCATGTTTTGTTCAGGAAGATTCTGAACGGACATAAATTTATAAGGATAAAATTTGTAAAATTTTAAAGTTAAATAAATTTTATAATCTGTTTTATTAAGTTCAGATGCCGCATCCGAGATTGATATTTTAGGATTTTCTAAAATTATTAAAAGTAGTTAGGGCTAGTCCAACAGAAAAAGTTTAAATATTATCCTGAAAAAACGGGGATATCCAAAACTTTGTTTTCATTTCGTGCTGCACTCTTTTTCTTCATTTTAAAGTTTTTTCGTTCAATAAACTTTCTTACTATGTATTTCATAGTATCTATAGA
Source organism: Listronotus oregonensis (assembly GCA_019359885.1). Lineage (NCBI taxonomy): Eukaryota > Metazoa > Arthropoda > Insecta > Coleoptera > Curculionidae > Listronotus > Listronotus oregonensis. Next base: position 43,157 of record JAHBCN010005922.1, on the reverse strand, counting down.
TGGTACCCGTTGTTAAGGATATAATAAGTAATATTCCCTTTGCACTCTCCTCACATTATTATTGTTACGATAAAAAAGCGGCATAATAGCGATTTTTTGTTCTTCTGAATAGCCCATCGACAAAAAACCAATACCAACTACTTTTAATAGTTAAAATGATAAATTTAAACTTTTTACAATATCAATACTTCAAATTTATTAAACCAATTTTATTGTTTTCATAGCTTTCTTGATAGTAATATATTTTTTTTTTCAATTTATTTATATTTTAAGCTTAAATATCTCAAAAATGGTTTATCCAAATATCAGCAATGTATATATATTTGAAATCATAAAAAAAGTTCTTTTATTGTAGCGCATAATATACAGGGTGTTCCATTTAAAAAAGTTGAAGTTGCCTATATTTTTCCATTTTTTTATTGCGATATTTTTTTACTGATAATTTCAAAAGATAATATGGAGAAAATCCTACAATTTTTATATAAAACATTTTTTTATGTCTTCAAAAATAAGGGCTCCAGGGGCCACGTAAATATAATCAAAGACCCTGTACACATAAATAAAAGCTTGCTTTTTAAAGTGTTTTTTCCACTATAAGTTTTTTATGTTAAACAGTACGCTCAAGAAACTTTTTAAAGCTAGCCAAAAAAAAAAACAGAAAAAACAATAAAGTTGCCTTTAAGTATTTACCGTTTCACAACCTATAAATAACATATTAAAAAAAAGGTTAGTCATGGATTTGCGCTTTCCACTGAGTTATCTATGACTTTTGACAAATACAAAAAAAACAAAAAACCATTATGCAATTTTAAAACAACTATAAAAAAAGTTACCGTGTGAAGTACCGCTATTAGAGATCGAACGCTGTAAGAACAACACCGATACGTCACGGTCTCATATGGCAAACCCGTATAAAACCGTGACGTATAGGTGTTATTCTAACAGCGTTCGATCTCTACTAAGAAACCAGTAACTAAAAAAAAATTAGGTAAACAATTTGAAAACAACACAGATAAGAAGTTACTAATCTGGATACATTAATAATTTTTAAGTTTATAGTTTAAAATACATTTATAAGGCACAGGTTTACAAAAACAAAAGAAAAAAGAAAAGTCATGCCCTTTCAAGGAAACTATGTAATACTTAAATATTTTGCCGCGCTGAACACGAATCCGAGGTCTGTTTGACTCCATCACGTCAGTTTTTTTTTAGACAGCGGACATAATTTTAAAATTCATGATTTAATAAATATGATTTTCAGTTGGTGTAAATTTTTTTAACTTTATCTTGTTTTGCTAAAATTACCTTTTCGAAGTGTCGACTGTCTGGAGTGGAGTCCCAGTTAAACGACACTTCCTCAAGCGATTTGAGCCAAAAAAGATAACCTCAAAAACGGTATCCAGTTGGTATAAATGATGTCTACTCTCTTATTTTTGACGAAAAGCGTAGTTCAGAGTGCCTTAAGAATGTTTACCCTCTACGGACACCCTGGTAGTTGATAGAGTGTCAAAAATATAGCTTCAAAAGCCCATGATAGCGATAAAACGGTATCCTGTTGGTATAAATGATGTCTACTTTATTATTTTTGATGGAAAGCGCAGTTCAGAGTGCCGTAAGGCTTGAAGGAGTCTTTTGGGAACAACAAAGATCCAATTTACAAAAAGATAGTAACGGAATTGATTAAGAATTACCAAGCTATAGGGTGTTTGATGAGCCCTAAGGTTTACTTTTTGGATTCTCATTACGACAAATTCCCAGAAAATCTAAAAGATTACAGTGAGGAGAAGGGGAAAAGGTTTTATCTGGATATCAAAGAAATGGAGAGACTTTATCTAGGTTTTTAGGACATTAACATGTAGGCAGATAACTGCTGGAATCTGCAAAGTGATACTTCCGTGGAATATAAAAAAAGCCTTAAAAAGGAATCACAGGTTTTTAAGGTTATTTTTCTCGGCCCAAATCTATCAGGAAGGTACCTTCGGAGGAGGGAAATACGAGAAACAATAAACACTCTTTAAAGTGTACAGTCCCAACAAAAAAGTCGCAGCTAAAATCACTTTTAGCAAAAGAACACTGAGAGTTTTCCATAACATGTATTTTTGAGGTTATGTTTCTCGGTCCAAATCCATTAGGAGAGTATCATCAAAGGGGAAAATACTGCAAACAATAAAAACTCTTTAAAATGTCCAAACCCATTAAAAAATTTAAAGTGGACATCACTTTTAGCAAAGGGATACTCTCTTTTTGATATGTGGTATTTTTGAGGTTATGTTTTTAGCCTGAATCGCTTGAGGAAGCATCGTTTAACTGGAAAAACACTCGAGGCACTTCGAAAAGTAAATTTTTAGCAAAAGAAGTTAAGGTTGAAAAAATTTACACCAACTTAATATCTTATTTTTTATATCATGAATTGTGAGGTTATGTTTGCTGTCTTAAAAAAAAAACCTTGAGGTGATAGGGCCGAATCCTCAAATTCGTGTTTAGAGCGGCAAAATACTTACAAATCAAATAGTTTTCTTAATAGGGCATGACTTTTTTTTGTAAACCTCTGTAATGTTTGTTTTCATCCAAGGGTGTTAAAAATATTTTTGTTGGTAAATTAAAACCAATGACAAATCTGCTCAATTTTTTATTTTGTAAAAAAGGATCTCAGACATAAATTTGATTACATATTTATATTTTTTCTTTTAAAATTGGTATATTTTTACTATTAAATTTTATTCCATGTTTCCTAAAGTAACTTGGTGCCTCTTCATCGGGATGATACGCGTAATAAACCTCCATCTGTTCCAAGATTTTTACAAGTTTGTGGTTTAGCAGCATCTTGTACAACACGTAAGTAAATTTTCTTTTATGCATTTCTTTAGCCAAAGTATCTATATCCCTATGTAAAAATTCCAGTTCATACGAGCTCATCTCGGAAACACGGTATCTAAGGAAAAAAATATTTAAAACAATTTGTAATTTTTTTTTTGTTTTTGCTCTATTATTTATAAAATCTGAAACTATAAAACCAGCTGTCTGCAAAGCGCGAAGATCTTTTCTATATATATCTCCTTCTTTATTACATGAGTCACCCATATTTTGTCAAAAGTTTGTGACATAAATAAGTTTGTGAAAAAAAAATATATAAATGATATATTTATTTAATATATATCCATGGTTATTTTAAATTTAAATTTCTATTTATAGATGAAAAATATTATTAACTATAATTTTAAATTTTAAACTAAAAATTCGTAATCGCCGACTCCCAACATATCCAGAATATTGTTTGGAGTCAAATTACACTAAGACCATAAATAACAAAGTTCCATCATTTGGGCATATTATTGATTTACTCTAAGTAATATATAACTACGTTTTTATAAAAGTTTTGTCGGAAAAGTTTCTAAATTGCAGTTTAATATCTCAAAGAAAATAGGTCAAATTGTAGCCAACTGTAATAGTAAACGGCTGTTGATATTTACCAAACATTAAACTTATTTGGGCGGTTTAGATCTTTTTGTCATTATATGTTAATGAAATGACCATTATCTTAGTTAAAATCGGTATTTGTTTCATATAGCTGATTCGGCTATTATAGAAGATTTTTGAAAATTTCTTTGACAGGCTCCTTATATGGGTACAATATAATAATCATCATCCGGTGGGGTAGCTTCAAAAACATGTTTGAATATTTTTTTATTAACAAATATATAAATATAATTGGGGAAAATAAAAAGCCCCTTTGCTAACCAGAACTAACCATGACCGACTAGAATTTAGGGCTTTTGAATTTGCCTAAATTATTCCTACACAGAAGTTATTAACAAATTTTTTATAATTTTTGATATGGTGGAAGTTTTATATATTTTTTTTTATGTAGTTATATATTCCCGGGTTTTATTTATTTTATTTTTTTTATAACTTCTACAAATAATTTAGACAAATTCAAAAGCCCTAAGTTCTAGTCGGTAATGGTTAGTTCTGGTTAGCAAAGCGGCTTTTTATTTTCCCCAATTATATTTCAGACGAAAAAATGCGGAGACGTATTGGAAAAGACCCATGATTTGCTTTTTTACATTAAATGCATCATTTGGAAAAAGCCCACTTTTCAAATTACGCGCCTAGTCCCAGCAGTTTTTGTTATATTTTCATAAAGAAAAAATTCTGTGGGTGACGTAAACTAGTTTTTATCTCCTGTTGGATTATTGCTGTTTTAACCCCGCCCAGCAACCCTGTTCACTCCTCCATTCCGTAAGTATGTATGAGTATATATTTTTTGTTAATAAAAAATTATTAAAACTTATTTTTGAAGCTCTCCGACCGGATTATTATTATATTGTATTCATATAAGTAGACTGTAAAAAAAATTTGTAAAGATCTCTTGAAATAGCCGAAACAGTAATATGAAACAATTACCTTAAAAATATTTAAACAATCACACTTAATAAGAGATGCCTAGTACTTACTCGTCTTTAAGAATGCCCGACTTTTCCTTCATCATTAATTCAAGTTCACAATCTTCCATAAAGTGTACCCAGTGCTCCAAATGTACAATTTCCATTGTGCGATTCCAACCAAGTTTATCCATACTATTTTCAAGATATTTTAAGAAATAAAGCACTAAAAATTTTTACATTATATAAACATTGACAATGACAAAATATGTCAGGGGCACATTAAGATTTACCGGTAGAGGCTTTTAGTTGTCGAAAGATTTACCAGGCACTGTAGTTAGATTCAATCATTTGAAGGGTAAGTTTTTAAAAGTGTAAGGCCGACTCCACACGTTGGCATCAATGTTGGCTTCAGTGTTACTGTTCCAACGTGGGGATCAAGAAAGTTGCTCTGGTTCCAACGAAGTGTGTTGGAATGCATACGCATGATCCACACACGTTTGACGAGTAGCATTGGGGCCAACATTGGTGTATAGGTGTGGAGCCGGCCTTACAAAGCAATAGGCCGAAAACGGTTAGTTCTGGTTAAATTGCAGTGTGTGGACAGAAAACAGGTGTTTGACCTACGGATTTTTTTTGTACAATTTCAATTTTTATGAAAATTTGGAATTAAGTTGCTCTTACCCTCTAGATGAAAGTTTATATATGCTTGAAGTGTGCTGTTTATTTTTAGGAGTAAAAACCACCCCTTATGCCAAAAAATCATAGCTAAATATGTAGAAAGAATATATTTTTATGTGGTGACTTTTAATTTACATGATGTTTGTCACGTTTTAACCCTTAAAAATCACCCTTAATAACGAAATTCCAAAAAAATATTTTTTTTATCCTTAAATTATTTAATGACATTTATATTGCGGAAAAAATATTTTAATAGTTTACGGTAAAATAAATAATTAACTAAAATAACTTAACCCTTAAATACCCACCCCTTATTATTATAAGATTTACAAAAAAAAATGTTTTTGAAAAATTTAAATGATTTGATAATATATAAAGACCCAGAAATCAAGCTCAAAAATTGGTAAAATCTCGCAATTTTTTTGTGCTGCATCAATTTGCATAAAAATTTGAAATTTGGCTTATCCTACCTTCTACTTTAAATTTTACTCGTATATTGTATCGATGGGCAATTTTGTTTTTTAAGAGTGAAAACTACCCCTAATGGTCAAAACTTATAAAATAATATTTTAAACCGTTAGATGAATAAAATTTGGACTGGATTAGTTAAATAATTATTGTTTTATGCTTCAGAATACAATTTTAGAATATTTAGCCCAAAAAAATTTAATTTATCTTCGTGATTTAATTTTAGAATGATGTTGCTTAACATATGTACTTATTTAATTTTGCAATTTTTTAACCCTTATTAATAAACCCCTATTATAGCCTCATGTAAATTAAAAAAAAAAACAACAAAAATCATGGCTTGACAGATTTAATAATAAAAAATATTACTGTCTAAAATATTACCAATTTTATTATTTTTCAAATTTTTAATCCTTAAAAACCAGGTAACAAAGGGCTTCGAAGTATACCGGATATGTAGATTATTAGCTCCTTCACTTTTAACGGTAGAAAGTTTTTTCAATAATGATTTTTTAGGGTTTTTTAAGTGCTACAAGGCTATGCAAATTAAATTCCTTTTAATTCTTTGGTTTTGGAATGAAGTGAGTTTAAAGGGCTCGAATAAGGTAATGCTTGCTCGTAACTAGAGGCTTCAAACGGCCATATCTCGCCAAATGTTTATTGTACCGAAAATCTATACAAAAGGAAAATCTTTGTAATTAAAAAAGCTACAAATCGTTACTTAAACATTTTTTTCGTATTTCCAGTATTTTTGTAGTTATTTTGAAAGAAAAGGCTTTTTTTATAAAATTGCGGAAAATCCTTTTTCACTTTAAGCTCCAATTTTTCTAAAATTAAGCATTTTAAATTGGTCACACTTCTAGTATCTACTAATAATACACAATTTTAATTAGGAGACTAATTGGAGGGTTGTTTTCACTGATTTTTTTCGTAGAAAAAAGTAGGGACCGACTTTATTTTTATCATAACTCGCTTAAATTTCACGCTAAAGACTTTTTTTTTAAAGAAAAAAATCGAATTATATTTTTTAAAAAAGACTTAATGAGTTTTCCTCAAAAACGCAAAGTATTCCCGCTACTTAACTTTGAATCTTTCAAATTTACCATTTGACGAACAAAAACTAACCATTAACAAGCCGTAGCTCGGTCCGTATTGGTTGTAGAGAATTTATAATTAAAGAGTTATTACCGGATAATTTGTAACACTAATTGATACAAGTAAATTTATAAACGCCCCACTTGGGCAAAAAAAAATTATAATAATAATAGTGCTCCGGCTAGCTAAAAAATAAAAAATTAAAAATAATTTATACATGGGCTAAAGAATATGGTTACAATAAATACTTACAGTCGCACGAGGCTCTACACAAAGGCGAGTGCATTCTTGAAGGGGGTATTGTCAATAAAAGTCAAAATATAAATATACTAGTTAATGCTTTATTACAAAAAAATATTAAAATAATTGTAACAAATTCCTACCAAATTGGTGGATGCGCCTTTTAAACCAAAATTTAATAAGATTTTAAATTATTGAAAAATATATAACAATGTTAACTAAATTTGACTTATATACAAATTTAATGTTACTAAACTCAAAAGCAGGACAATTAATAAACTGTCAACAGTAAAATCCTATATGTAACAAAGTCCGTAAGCTTACAACTTTTACAGAAAACCTTCTAGTATGTTACCCACATATACGTAAGGCCATAATATAAAACTTTTTCACAGGCTCTTACAAATCAAAAAAATAAATGACGCAGAATGACGTTATGGACGTTACAGCAAAATATCTGAGAGCACTAAGGCTTAAACAAAAAATATATCCGGTCAAGGGTTCAACAAAAACCAATGTCAGTAATTCTATCTAATTAATCAATTATCAAATTCAATATTTATAATTAAGCCGTATAAGATTATTACCAAATGATTAGCAATAAATCTTATACTTCCTACCACAGATTGATATACAACACTCGTACTCATGTATATGATTACAACTCATAAGTACCAACTGTTCCTATCAAACTGATTTCTACTACAACAGTCTTATACGTAAGGCCATAAGTTGCATTTAAAACTTTTCACAGGCTCTTACAAATCAAAAAAATAAATGATGCAGAATGACGTGATGGACGTTACAGCAAAATATCTGATAGCACTAAGGCTTAAACAAAAAATATATCCGGTCAAGGGTTAAACAAAAACCAATATCAGTAAATCTATCTAATTAATCTTCAATGATCAAATCCAATATTTATAATTAAACCGTATAAGATTATTACCAAATGATTAGCAATAAATCTTATACCTCCTACCACAGATTCATATACAACACTCGTACTCATGTATATGATTACAACTCACAAGTACCAACTGTTCCTACCAATATGTTCAATAGTACACCCGTGTTAAAAATCAAGTCTCCTAAGATTATTAATAGACTACTAGTAATAAATCTCATGCTAATCATCAGTGTGTTAAAACTATGACCTACCGCGAATACTCCAATGCATATGTATTACCAAACCGATACATAAGCACTGAATGTTCCTAACACCGTATCTACATATAAGTAAGCGGATACGCACCACAATATCCATACCCATATGTTGTATATTCTTAATTTAACTTTAAAGCTTCAAAGTGTACATGTGTATACTTATGTCCAAATTCCAGTCTTAGATTTTAGTGAAGGTACCGAGAAAATAAAGTGTTAATGACTGTTAACTCAGACAGAGAAGGGATTAAGTAACATCAAGCTATTCAAATGATTAGCAGGTGTTTTTAATAAAAATTTCAGTTCAAATCTAAGGCTAGACTATCGACATGACATTCTCTTAAGTCAACGTAATATCATTAATCTACAAAAATTTTCTTAAACCTAAGACTTACCTGTGATTTTCCGGTTATTATGGAAGCAAGTGGTTGTGACTTAGAAAAGGTAGACTAGCTGTCAGTCATCAGCAACTAATGTCGGCAACTTGGGTTTGTCACTTGAATCTCCAACATAAGGCATGGGATTAAATCCATTAACTCAAACTGGAACTAGGCATAAGCAGCATTGGCCGGAACACGAAATCAAGTTGAAGAAATGAAAGCAGGAATAGAAAAGAAAAGAACAGAAAGGAAGAACCCTAAAAAACAACTCGTCTAAGCTTTATGTACAGTTACGAATAATACTTTACGAAACACAGAAATTACATCCCTTACATAAATTACCCAATTAGCATAAAAATTCTAGACAAAGTTCTCCCCTTTAAAAAAAACAATCCATTTAAAGAAAACCCCATAAATAAACTGCGCAATTATCATAACCCCAAAATCGAATACAATACGTTTTCAAAGTTAGATCAAAAATTTAAAGTAGCAATTTGATAAAACTGTGTGAAATAGTAAAATTCTTACCTTTTTCCACAAACTTAACGAGCCACTATCGCCCCTTATAAGGTATTAACGAAGAAAAAGGGTTCCATACAAGTTTCCACGTGGTATAATCCTTCTTTAGGAAGACATAAATTTCCCAAAAATATACGGATAACGTGACATTTCACTCCGAAACAACGTACTACAATTAGCAAAAACAAACGGGAAATTTACTTAGGCATTTGTTCAACAATCCCCAAAACAAGGGTTGAAAATTAACTTTTAAAACATTGCCTTCACGTGGGCTGTCTCTTTGGTGGTCAGCAGGAGAGAGAGAGAGCTACCCCACGCTATTTCACACCAGCAGCGTTTTCTTTCCAGGTTAACCCTGGCGGTACCAACCCCCTTCTTGATACAATTCTACCAACTCAAACGACCCATTAGCTGGTTCGTTGCCATAGACTGGCAAAAATAAACAGTTGTTCCTTGCTAACTTCTGATCTATTTCAAACGTCAAAACATTAACCTCCAAAAATAATAATAATAAACAAAAGCATAAAAATTTAGCTCAATAAAAAGAAATTCACGTTAATCTAGGTAAACACAAAAGGCAATCAATAACAGGTCATTAACCTCTGAGAGAAAATAAAATCAATAAAACCTTCAAAAATGTAAACAAAAGTGGAACCAATTTAAACTATCCCTTGCGCTCCAGACAGTTTTAAGCAAAAGAAAAACAAAATGATGGGCTACAACTGCTCCCCTTATTTTAAGGTATTTACATACAAAGGTATTTATACATAAAATAATGCATATACACAAATAATATTGTTACGTTGAATTTTGGAACGTAACAGAGTTTTTTTTCGTTTTTTATAAGCTCTAATTTTGATTTCACAGTTTTTTTAATAAAATGCATATTTTTAGTATTATTCGCGAAAAACCCATAAAAAACGTCAATTTTTGTCGAAAAACTGTTACTTTTAATCGCGAATAACTCGATAAATATTAGTTTAACGAAAAAAACGTTTTTTCCGTAGAAATACTTTTTTCATCAATTTCTGAGATTAAAATGTAATAAAAAAATTTCCACCCCAAAGATGAGATGGCAACCATCCTCAGGATAAAAGCACCCTTCGTCATATTATAAACTTTGATCCTTGGGCTATTCTCTACCGTCTGTAAAAATTTCAGGTAAATCCATGTAGGACGAAAAAATTCCGAGCCAAAATGCTTCATTTCCTGTACCATTAGTTCGTACCAGTTGAATATACCTAAACAACTTAATCTCTGTGCAAAAAATATTTTATATTGCTTTATTGGTTACGAAAATATGATTTTATTTAGACTAAGACGCATTTAAATGGGAAACGCATCAAAATTCTTAAGTGAATTAGAAAGAATTTACGAATTTCAGTCATAAAAAGGTTTGGGTACTTACATAACTAAAAAACTACTAATTTGCGTCTTCAGTTTTACCTTTTAACTTAAAGAACATTTTAGTAATCCGTCCGCGTCAGGAGTTGCTTACCGAATTAAATAATGAAGCGCGAACAACAAACTCTGACTCAGCTCGAATCTGGATCGCTTATTACCTCGTGAACGTTTGTTTGTAAAGTAAAATGATCCAATCGAGGTTGTTTTGGTCTCAAAAAGCCTCTGTTTTTTAAGCCTTTAATATGAGGAACTTTACTTTAAAGAAAACAAAAATATTGCAATGGTAAAGCAATATTTTGAAAAAGAAACATATACTTTTAGACCATCAGTCCATCGAAGAAAAAAGGAAACACTCGTGCCTAGTACCTCGTTTTAAATAATAAATAAGGACTATTCGCCGATCATTTGTTAATAGGTTTTGCAGGATGACTTTTATTGACGAGAAAGTGCAAAAAAATAACCATCATGGAACAGTTAAGCTAAGTATGCCATCTAATCAATATATACGCGATAAGTTATCTTTTAAAGACTAATTTAGAATACTAGGTACGATTGTTCCAAAACTCCTATTTTTTAATGAAAACCAATGTCAAGCTTGGCCCTTAGGACGACAGACAGCAGGGCACGTATGACCATAGTTTTCTGTCATTTTTTTATTAATTTTTTTTTTGTTTTAGACGACAAATTTTTTTTTTCAGATGGCTCATTTTTGCACTTTCTAGATCAGCGCATAGTTAATGTTCACTATTTAAAGGGGCGTACTGAGTACGATTGTTTCCTTTTTTTTACGATGGGCTAACAGTCTTTTTGTGAGGTAAAACAATGTTGTTTTTTAAATCAATTTGGCACCGTTTTATTTTATTGAGGAGGGGTTCATCGTAAAAATCAAATCCGATTAGACGAATCGCATCAAACCTTATACTGTGCTTTTTGTTCTGGATTTTATCGGGTAAAAATAATCCAGTTCCACTTTCTTTTAAATTAAACAAAGAAAAGGATATACAAAGACAAAAAGAACAAAGAAATAAAAATAATGCTTCTAACCGTATTTTTGTTTTTGTGTCGTATTCTTGTGTTTTAATAAAATGGAAAACAATAGAAAGAAGGCTGCAACTACCTTAACAGTATTTTAATACTTATTATTAATAAGACAACTGTCTTATATTACGGCTATAAAATTTGTCAGCTAGTTCTTTTAATGGTCAATTTTTAAATCTTTTTTAAAACCTGTAAATGTCGTACAAAAAGAACTGACGATCGCATTAAATTCAATAATTCAAATCTTCTGAAATACAAGATCGATTTTGACAGTATCATTCAATATTTTATTTAATCAAAAACCTGTATATTGCATATTTTTTGACGGATTGGGTTTAATCCAAGGAAGTTTGAAGGTATATGAAAGGCCAATGCTGTAAAACAAAATTGTTTAGGCATGCAGGGCAGCGGGAGTAGGGGAATTGGCCGTGCGGAGTTTGCACAATAAATAGTTGGGTCTGGACTTCCATAACTCTTTGTTACGATGTATAAACTTTTTTTTGCACAAAATTGTTTGTTATATTATCTGATTTAATATGAAGATAATAGATGGCGCCACTTCGCCGCCTTCTCTTTGGTCGATATTTTTGGGTGTTATGTATTTTTACCAAAAATCTTAATAAAATGAATGACATCACGATTTTTTGAATTAAATTTCAAAAATTGTATGATAGGTGCATGTATTTATCATCAATTTTGTAATAAAAGCAGGGCAAGATAGTGTAAATAAGTTTATTCTAATTATCATATTTAAGGATCGATATTAAAAAAATAAAATGTTGTAAAAAAAACTTACTTTAGATTTGTAATCAGCGCCTCTGCATGCAAAACATCATCAAAATCGGCAAGGGTCACGAACAGTAAAAACTTACTGTAATTTGAACTGGTTGTTTGTGTTTTAGGGTCATATAATATTTTATAATTTTATAATTTGTTTGAAAGTACAATAAAATAGTGTCACCTTATGCAGGTAATCTATATCTACACCAAATTCAGTAAAATATTCTGAATTCTGGTTGTCCATTAAAAGTTTTATTACCGCCTTTTAGGCATATAGTTTTCTCTAATAACAAAGATTCATGAGACAGGATAACAGTGGTTAAAAATCCGTTAAATATTATGCGCTTCCAATATATCGACCTTTAATAGTTGATAATGTAAGTATGAGAAAGCAAAAATCTGATTTCTTTATAAACAAATACAAAAGAAACAAAAAGGAACTTTAATCTAAAATTGTACTTTCTTTCATTTAATTAGTGGGACCTGTATATATTAAAATTTGTCTGGTCTGCCCAGTAATTGATAATTTTGATCCCTTAAAAAGATGTACTAAATTATTAAATGAAATATGAGTACCTAAGTGTAAACCTAATTTCTTTTTGATGATCCAGAGAAATACACAAGCATTGTGGTATTTATCCAACAAATAGTAAAGATTACCTTACTTTTCTTACTGCTTTTGCCTAAAAAAATTTTATTTTCTATAATTTATAATTAATATATTATTATTTATTCGGTTACCTAACGTTGCGCCTCATAAGAAGCACCTAATTTTAAAACAAGAAATACTTACCTAAAGTAAAAAATGCCGGGTAAGTCACTCTTAGATTTGCAAGACAAAACCATACAACTTCTAGTCATTTAGTTACGATATTATAAGTAACAAACAATAAACACAAAATTATAGGCACAATTTAATAAACACCAATCACTAAAATAAGAAGGTTTTTATCAATCCAAAAAACTTCTGCGACCACAAAATAAAATCACACAAAGCAAAACAATGAAAATTAATATGGCGCAAACAACAACGAAACATGTAATTCGCTTGGAAGGGATGATGAGACGACGACGGTACACAGTGGATATGGTTTTATATGCGCCGCGCTGTCGCATTGCACAGAAAACGGTACTACGGCTCTGATAAAAGTATAATGTGTTGTTTACCTACACACTAATTTATCAGTGTGTAAGTAGGAAACACAATAAAATTTCGTGAATTTTTGTTACTGCGCAGAATAGCGGAGGCCACTCATGACAGTTATTTTCATAGTGGGCTGGACATTTTTTGATCGAATAGGCCATAGCATTGGGCTTTCATATACCTTCAAACTCCCTTGGTTTAATCTGATTGGGATCGGTTTCGGTATAACAGTGAACCCCCACTTATTACCTGTCAAAATCGGCTAAATCTGTGGTGATTGGCACAGGCTGAAAAGAGTCGGCCTTGGCTGAAATCAAAACTATGAAGGACAAAGATGTATGTTAAGACGTACGTCCCCATACATAAAAAAATAATCAAAGGCTGAAGGCCAGCGGCAAGCATCGACGTACGTTTAGTACTCTTTATTATTTTTTTAAGAAAAGATGACGAGAGGAACGTCTTTAGTATACGTGTTTACTTGTACATGTTTGTTCACCGCAGTTTTAATTTCAGCTGATGTTGACAGTTAGTTAAAAAATACAAAAAGAAACAGCAAAACCAAAAATTAAAAAGATTCTCACATAAAGGTCTAGTCAAAACGTTTCCACAACTTTAAATAGTTAACTGATGAAATACCTTCTTTTCGGTTAATACAGCTATTTGAACACTCCGTCGTTAAAATTTTTTGGACCAACTAAAGTTATAGTTTAACGTTTTAAGACGTTTTCGTCTGTCCCAATATCTTTACCGGTAAGAAGTCGATTAAAACACGTAGAGCAAAGGTTACTACAACATTGTACTTTAGCCCAAGGTATATCCGACGTAAAATAATTAATTTATTTACCTAATTTTACTACAATTTTATAAAGAATGTGGCTAAAGGTAATAATTTGCTACTTGAGACGTTACTAAATTTTTATAAAAATATTTGTAGCTGTTTTTGAAATATCCCACACTTTAAAAAACTCACCCTGTATAATGAAAGACTGAATACTTTGTGTAAAATAATGTTTTTATCATAAAATGATACTATTTCTGTAACTCTATCCAAAACTAATTTGGTATACAGGGAGTTATTAGTTAGATGGTAATTAAAACAGATGTAAAAAATGTTAAGTCGGTTAAATAAAGGTAATGTTTCAAAATTTAAAACCCATTATAAGGGTAGAGAAAATGCTTTAATTTTTATTAAATAAAATTTTATTTTAGTCATTTTATAAATGTTTTTAAGGTATCCAAAACTAATTAACCATTTCATTTAATAAAGCTAGTTTTAAAGCGAGCAACATTTATTTATTAAAGCTGGTTTAAATTAAATATTATTTATTTACTTTTTTGCAAAGTCCAACATAGAGAAACCATTTTAAATAATTTATACTCTCGATAAAATATGTTTTCTATTTATTGTTAGTTCCATTTTTGTTATTCTATGGCATTTATTTACATACAGAATTTTCCCCCTTATTCCCGTTGCAGTTGTTTTATACATTTTGCTAAAACTGAAATGTATAATGTTTGTTTTAAATTTGTATTTAGGCATTACCGGGAAAAGATTTTGTTTAGTCAAATGTTTTAATATTCAAAGTTAGTTTTTCCTGATTTTTTTAAAGAAGTTATAATGGGTGGTATACATAAAAGCAAAGATACCAGGGCATCCTTCCCCGGAACTTATTTAAACTTCTTTTAAAATAGAAATATTTTGAAAATGTGTACTAAGGTTATAAAAAAATCATTGAAGGTGTTATGAGCTCGATTTTAGAAAAATTAGGAATGGCATACCTAAAATTTTAATAACTTTATTTGTCTAAGAGAATCGAGGGAAAATTAAAAAATCGCAGTTTTTTATTTTGGCCTTTATATTTTTAAATATAAGAGATAGTAAAACTGCACTTAAACATTTTTTATAGAAGTTACTACGTCAAATCTACAATAATAAATTTCTGTACCGGGTTGCGTTAAAAAGTTATGGTGACCAAATTATTTTTTTCTTATGGAACACCCTGTATATTTTTTTACCAAATAATAGCTCCTAGATTTTTATACATCTAGCCTAAAGATTATTATTAAGCAATTCTTTTAAATTATGATTTAATTTTTGTTGACACCTCGCTGCATTTAAATTATCCTCAAATTTTACGTACACAAATCTACATTCTTTAATTAAACAGCTGATGTCAAAAACTGAACATTTCCTGTTCTTTTACGACGTTTTTTAAGTAATAATCACACACAAAAAGAAATAAACTAAATGTGTAATTAATGTGACTATCTTCAGATGTAATACCACTGTTTATTTTTTGTTTTACCAAAGCCTTTTCATCTGTAGCATGTTTAAAGGAGGTAATTTTTTATTTGTATTTAGAGATTTCTTTTTAATAAATTTAAAATTAAGTTTGCTTACAATATAAAAATATTTAATTTTGTTAATATTAAATACCAAAAAGAAATTTAATTTTATATTGTCATGTTTTTTTAATAAAAAGTGGTATTATAATGGTAGGCATATAGGTATTATTTTTTTTATTGTGTTTAAATTTTTAAGATAGATTTGGATTGGTTTAAATCATACCATACTACCTTTCGTATTATTTAAAAATAATATTTTAAAATTAGATGTTTATTAGGGCACGCTCAAAAACAATTTTAAAATTAAAATATTTAAAAAGTGTAAATATTAGGAGTAATACGTTACATTTATTTGATGACGTAGTGACAAGGGCTATCTATTGGTAAGAAAATATACAGAGTGTTCTATGGAAAAAATAGATGTTGGTAACAAAACTTTTTATTGCAATAAAAAATATACTTTTTGTAGATTCTACAGGGTAAATTCTACAAAACAGGTTTTTTACGCTGTTTTAATAAAATAGATAAAACATAAAATTTAAAAACGTTTTTTTTTGTTAATTTTCCCCTAAATAAATAAAGTTCTTTTAATTCTAACTAGGCCATTTTTAGTTTATTAAAAATCGAGCCCATAGCACACATAAAGATTTCTAATAACCCCAATAGTTAGAGATAGTCCATAAAAATGCTCAATTTTGCCCACTTCGTACGTAGCGATGTTTAGAATAGTTATGTTTATTATTTTTTTTAAGCAATTTGAATATTGTTTGTAAAAAAATCAATTGGCGTTATGAAAAGGTGGCTACAAAATACGTTGCTAAATCTAAAACTATTATATTTTATTGTTTTTGTTAAACAAAAACTCTTACGTAGTATATTTTATTGTGCAATTTTTAATGTTATTAACTATTTTGCTTTTACTTTTGTACTATTTTTGTACATAATTAAATTTTATATAGCAACCCGTGTACTCATATGAACAACATTGGTACCATCTTGTGACAAATTTTAAAACTGAGTTTTACATAAAAACCTGTTTTTAAAGTATTGCAATTCCACCTCTTTATTTACTTCTCCCTAGTAAAAACTTTAGCTTTTTTGGTCTAAAACCAATGTTTTGCTGTTTTTTACATCCGTTTTTAGCATAAAGTACCTTGACCACAAAGTGTTGGGCTTGCATGTTTTTTAAAGCTCGGCGTAAAATGCCAAAAATATCTCTGCTCTTTAACACTACATATGTCTGTTGACACCAGCTTAGCACAAATTAAAAACTTCTTCTTATATCTATGGCGGGACTTTTCGGATTAAAAATTTAAAGGAAGTTTTTTGGCAGCATTTAAAATGAAACTAGGTACTTATTTATTATGATTCTAGATATAAGAACCTGTATCCATATTTTCATAAAACAGAACGATAACTCGAGAGTATCGATAAATTATAAAACCACAAAAGACGCTTTTTTGACAAGTTTGGTTTGAACAAGTTCTTGTTGAGTTTACTCGCCTGCAAAGTCTCTGGAGAATGGGACCACTTTAGTCCTGGTCCCGGTCCCGGGGTATAGCAACTGAGTGTGCTCAGAAAACTATTGAACATATTTACAAGTTTGAATTAGTTGACATGCAAATTGTTAAGTATTGTTTTGTGGATATAGAAACTGAATAGTTGTTATGTATGAAAACAGTATTTAGGTTATTTATAATTTAAAAATATTTAGTTAATTTATTAGTTTATAAATGTGCGTAGCGTAAAAATAACTATTGTTATTATAATTTCAGCTATTTTACATGCTATTATAAAAAAAAACCGTGAAAGCAAATTAAAACGTGTTTTTTTTAGAAAAATTAACAAAAACTACTTTTTTGCACTATATCAAAAAAAATCTACTTTTCCGCACGCTCGTAAATAGAATTGTTAAAACCATTCTTAAATTATTGATTTGTAACCCTACTTTTGTTTGGCTTAGCTCAGTATTTGCCTTTCGGTAGGTGGGTCGTAGGTTAGCTGGAACTAGATCTGGCTTTCCTATAATCCTTTTGGGATTAGTGGATACAAGCTTTTTTAAATTGGCGCCAGCAACACGTATACATCTGCAGCAAAAGAGGACATATTTTGAACAAAAAACGGGTGCGGAGTTTAACATGTCTAATAAATATATCAATTAAGAATAAGTGTAAGAAGTAAGCAAAAACCTGTAACACAAAAATATCAGTGTCTAAACCTCACATCATCACCATACCATTTTTTTGAAAAGAACCATCAAAATAGTGTGACTTAAATTGAAGACCTTGGTGCAAAAACCGGCCAAGTCCACTTCTGGCCAAAATTGCGTTTTTTCACTGGGTATATAATTTAAAGTATTCTTAGTCGATTGGTGCAAAAATTAGACAAGTCCGACGTATATTAATGGTTTAAAATGCTCAAAAAACTTGGCTGACCATACCCTTTGGGACAAAAAACAGTCATGTCCAGGACTTGGTCGATTTTTGCACCAAAGCTGATAGTCGGGGAGTGACGATTAGCTTGTTGAAGATCTCGATGTAACAGTAGAAGTTTTATGTTTTGACTACCAACAGAACATGGGGGAAAGGGAGATTCCCCACATTCCGGCTGGGGACGTTTTTTACAAGCGACAACTGTGGGCTGTGGCAATACAATTTTTGTTTTTTCTCAGGAAAAACCGGGTTTTCAACATTTTACATGTACCTACGACGAGGCTACATCAAAAAAATGTAGCAGCGAAAGCATAAGTTTTTTCCGCCGTTATATTTTTACGTTTCTTTCCGACTCTGTAACAACATTGTATCTCTTTTCTGACAACTCATTTGCACGGAAATTAGCGTATAAACATATTGCTCAATATACTCATCAATAGCCTAAGCCTCCTCATAGTTTCTCCCTGTGACCGATCCTTTGGTTTAATTGAGTAAGAGAAAAGAAAAAAAGAACGTATTTACGTACCTGCCGAATGAAAAGAACTAGTAAGAAAAAGTAGCTAAAAGTTTCGGGTCATAGATGTAAGACACGACATAATAATGGACTTTAGCGAGCATTTTTTGAGCAACGTTTACTAGCCAAAATATTAAACTGATGTTTTCTATCTCAATATTCCAATTATTTAAATATCAAAGCGGTTGTAACTTTATTGAATGTAGCACTACTGTTTCTCTTCCACTTTTCACGAAATTTTCCGCTACTAAGTTTGGATGTAATAATTTGTCGCTACCTACGACAAAAATGACCCAGATTTATCCTTTGCCAATAAATTACTAAAAAAAGGTGGCAGATGTGAAGACATTAGCTAAGAAATATGTTCCAGAAGCATACCGGGATTACTACAGGAGAACAATCGGAGAAGTTGTGGAAGAAGCAGAACCGCTGCCCCCAGTAAAGGAGGTAGAACCCTTAGAAGACGCAGCTTATGAACCAGACTCTTCTTTTTTGTAGTGCTGTACCCAATTAAAAGTTAATGTGAGAAATTAATAATGGTTTTTCAAGTTTATGTTTTTGGATCAATATTTTGGTGCCAAGGTCAGTCAAGTCCCAATTTTCAAAAATCACTTCTGGCGTGGTTTTTTAAAAATATCAATTTTATACAAAGCCGTACATCAAATATCATTAATATCTATAACCAATCCAAAATTTGGGCGAATTGTTCGTTTTTTTCCACAGTTTGAAAGTTTTTTTCGATTTCCCACAAATTTTGGTTTTGGGACTTGGCCGGGTTTTGCACCAAGGTCTTAAGTTTTAAAATTCACCCTTTTTAAAGTGAGAATGTTGGATTTTATTTACAATTTGACTTTTTAATTTTTAATTTAATAATGTAATAGTTTGTCAACGTCCTGTTTACATATGTACACTCCAAATGCTGTAACTTCCGCTTTACGAATAGCACTGATGATGGTTTTTACCAAAAGCACTTTGCTAGGATTTTAACTTTAATAAAATTTTGCACGAAATACATTGTTTTTTTATTCCCTAAATTATTTTTTGCTTGTTATTTACATGCTTAAAAAATATATCCTGGGATTTATTTTATTGCTTATAAACAAGTAAGCATACAGAGTTTTTTATTTAAAAATACCTTTATAGATGATTTTTTTAACAAAGGAAGCAAAATTTAATAAGTCGGTAAATTAGGTTTGCCATTATGCTTCTCTGAGAAAAACTACTTTTTAAGTTAAAAGCTCTCTATTAATCAGTGCGCTGTTGCCGGTGTCAAACCAGTGTTGGCAGATATTTAAATCCGGAAAACAATGCGCAGATAAGTCCAAATTTTTAATGTATTTTTGTTGAAAGAAATAAGGTAAAACACATTTTGTTGGTGCCTTAACTTGCACTGTTTACAGATTTTTAAAACTTTTAATAATAAATTCAGTCTTTAAAATATTGTTATTAGCATTTTACAACTATAAATTTGCTTTATGTGTTTACTCCTAATTTTTTTATTTTTTTTACCAAAAAGCATGCTCAAACAAATTTAAAACAAAAATTTTATATATGCAAATATATCCTATATATATTCCCCAGGTTTTTTCTTTAAAAATGACGAAGTACATTGATAATCAATCTTTTCGCTTTTTTAATATGACAGTTTTGATACATAATGATTGGATTTAAGTGAAATCTCTAATCGTATAAAGCAATCTTTGGGAAAAGGTAATGTAATTTTTAGAAAATAATTTTATATATAACTCGCAATACGTTGTTTATCTATTTTTTTTTCAAAATAGATCATTAAGAATAATTGTTCTTAATAAAATAGGACGTACCTCTAGTGGAGAGCCTGGGAAATTCGACCTCAGAATCCAAATACGTTGAATACATTAATGTAAAATCTTCTGAATTTCGTTTAATAGATAAAATACTAAAATGTTTAGTTATTTTCTCGTGTTGCTTTCTTTTAATCTTACAAAAATGTTGAGAAATAGATTATTTAAACAAAATATTTATGTCAGGCGAAAAGTGAAGCTAACAGATTAATTGTTAAAACAGTAATTTATTTACAGTCGACAAATATAACTGTGGTTTCCGAAGACATCCATGTATTGGTTCTATTAACTGCATTAACTCCAAATTACCGTGAAATTTATTATCAAAAGCCACCTCGAGGAAAAGTTGCGCAAAATTTTTGTTCACCTTAAAGCTTAGAAAAATCGCTTCTAAAACGCAATGAACATATTCTTTTCTTACACGCTTTTTCTGGTTATGATACGACGTCTGCTTTTTTCAATAAAGGTAAAAACAAGTTTACTACGGTTTTTAAAAATTTACAGATTTACATGACGCATCCTGACAATATTTATCAAGCTGGTGTACACGCATTTTGTCTTAATATGGTGCTCCTAAAATATTAAACGACTTAAATACTTTCAGATTTTATTCTTTTCTAAAAGAAACAGCCAAAAACACCGGCGTTCAATTATCATCATTAGTACCTACAGTAGCGGATTTTCATTAGGAGTACTCAGGGCTAATCCCCAGGGCGGCGAAATTGCTTTAAAAAGTGCATTTTTTGTGTTGAAATTATCTTCATACTATATTAATTTTTTTTTCTATATAAGCATTATGTTAAGAATTATTAAACAAGTTACAATTTTATCCACAAAAAATTCTATTATCTCGAATTTTATAAATTAAAAGGTGCTAAGTTCAAAAGTCTGGAGACACAGTAGTGTTTCGCGCCAAGTGTTCGTTTAACATATGGAGCGTGAGACTACGGGTGTATACTGTATATTTAATCCATTGAAAACTACGGTAAAAGGTCACCCCTCCCAAGGGGTGGGTATTGGAAAAAATTGACGTTTCACAAACTAAGCCATCTTATATGTTTTTTGGGTCGCTGATTTCGAAAATCAGGGTGTCAATACTGGAAAATTTGTGTTACACCCTTCACATGCATTCCCCTTCCAAGGGGTGGGTTTTGTTGAAAAATGAAATATAAAATTTAAAATCTAAAAATGAAATATATTTTTAATAATATATATGAAATATGACAAATATAAAACTTTTAAAAAAATATCACTATTTAGTAGTATTCAGATCTAGTCGGTAGTTGGTATTTTGCATGCAGAAGTAATTTTTTCATCGTCGTCAATTTCTGTTGTTGTTTCGTCCCAGTCAACTTCGGAATTTATCTGTGAATCGCAAAAATTACTCGTATCTCATTGATTTTCAGTTTCCTGAATCACTATTTCTGGCTCAAGCTCTAACACCATTTCCTTCAATTGGGTGCAACACAACCCGACTTTTTTTCAAGAACATCTCTTCGTACATCCCTTTTTGAAACAAACGTCAATGTTTTTTCCAAAACCCACCCCTTGAAAGGGGTGTTTCTCGCATGTGGGGGGTGTAACTCAAATTTCCCAGTCTCGACACCCCGATTTTCGAAATCAGCGACCCAAAAACCATATAAGATGACTTAGTTTGCAAAAGGTCATTTTTTTTCCAAAACCCACCCCCGTTTAGGGGCGTTTTTTGCAATTTTAGGGGTGTTCCGACCATTGTTGCAAGTTCTAACCCCCGTTTTCGTAATCAGCATCCCAAAATACATAAGAGACAAGAGGTTTTGTCAAGTCCAGCGTTTCCCGACCTTTTACTGTAGTTTTCAATGGACTAATTCTTCTATCATCTGCCATCAAAACCTCAGCCTATATTTACCCTCCTATTTATTATTATTATAGATCCATTGATGCTTGTACGGATATCCATAATTTTTGTTTGTCACTTTTATGCATATAACACTTAAAATAATTTTGTTTTATTAATTATTAAATATGTATTAAGTTAAAAAATGTTCGCTCGCGCCTGTTTTTGATTCTACAAGAAGTTTTATTTATTTCGGTCAATTTTTTTATTTCGAAGTTGGTATCACTGTAACCCTCTTATTTTACTTACTAAGTTGTTTGATAACCAAATATGAACTTAGCACCCATAAGTATACTAAGTATGCTCAACATAGCACGCAAAAGTCAATAGTGTACTAAGTAGCTAAACATAGCATCCAAGGTAAAAAGTTTAAAAAAATAGTAATATAAAGTTTAGTATACTAGGCCTTAAAGTCCACATCTATACTGAATATATTTATTAACTCAACATTCAATGCTGGATGACAAAGAAGTTCTTTTATTAGAAATTAGTCAATTAATTGGATTGGGATTGCTTAAATTTAGTTTAATATTAAAAAAATTATAGACTACCGATCTTAAGATTATAAAATTTATTTTAGTCAAAGCAGTCACAGAATTCTCGTATGTATATGAAAACTATACCGTTACGTTATATTTCGGTAATAGGGCGGCATTTTCTTCAGTGACCAGGGACGGTGCTAAGGTTAAATCCGGTCGTGAGTACCTACTTGGAATGCAGCGTTTGAACATTTAATTTCCAAGTACAAATTTGGTATGGAGGGTAAAAGTACGGAGGACTCTCTCCTATGACTGTTTGGCTCATAAAGTGGCCCGGAATAGCATTAAATAAAGAAGCGCTGATGTAGTGGTAGGTATGGTGTAAACGTAACCGCAATATATAAAGTGAAGTTTAAAAACGGTCCTCTAATACACAACGCCATCTTAATTTACTGCAATTTGAAGGCCATCTTTGTAACACAGAGGTGGTCCTCCTTATCTTTAGGCTACATAAAATGTGGTTAGTTAGTTAATAATATTTCTGTTAAAAATAGTTGTAAATAGGAGCGGTAATCACGGATGACAATTGAGTGGAAAAATATGTCTTAGCACGGATAACGGCGGGAAACAAAGCGTTATACTCTCACACAACATTATTGAAATCTAAACTGCTAAAGAGACAATCCAAACTAACTTTGTACAGGTCAATAATTCGACCGGTAGTTACTTATGCCAGTGAAGCTTAGTCCCTTAATCAACGGTAAATAAATAAGCTTCTTGTGTATGAAAGAAAAGTTCTCAGAATGATATTTGAACCCAATAGGGATAAAACAACAGGAGTGTAAAAAAGATGCCTCAATTGGCGGTAATGTATGACAGTGAAAACACAGTCAGGTACATAAAAGCTAAGCAAATAAAATGGGCAGGTCATATAGTAAGATCAGAAGACCACAGATTAATAAAAACAGTATTCCTTAAGAGATCAGATGGAAGAAGATCAATAGGTTAACCCAGAAAAAGATGGAGATTGGAGTAATCGGCTATCCAGCAGATATATCTAAGATGGGAGTCTAGCAGTGGCAAGTGGAAGCACAAGATCTTAGGAGATGGAGAGCAATAGTGGATGCGGCTAAGACCCACCTAGAGTTGTAATGTTAGGAAAGAAGAAGAAGAAGAATAATGATAAATCAATCACCAGCTCCAGATAATTTACTAAAAATGTTATTTTGTCTCTGTAAAAAAGGATGTGGAAATTCCTGCGGATGCCCAAATAGTGATTTATACTACACTACGGCATGTTTACAACGCAACGGTGACAGTTGTTTAAATACATTTTCTATTATAAAAAAAGTAAAGAGGAAGAAACTGATGAGAATGAAAAAAAATATTTTATCCATTTTTATTTTTTTTTGAAAATTAAATAAATAAATAATTTTAATAAACATTTTTTTAAATTGAAATTTATGTTTTTTAGTATTTATCTTTAATAATATTGTGATATAAATTTATTTATAACTAAGTTTATGCTGAAAATTAGTTTATAAGTTTGTAATATATTAGATATAGAAAAAAATATGTTTATGTCTGTTTTTTTTTTTTTAATATAAAATAAAAAGCAATCAGTTTTAATAAGTTAAAATTGTGATATACCTTATAAATAACGCAATTTAACAGATTTTACAATAAT
The DNA here is from genome assembly GCA_019359885.1 of Listronotus oregonensis. Taxonomy (NCBI): domain Eukaryota; kingdom Metazoa; phylum Arthropoda; class Insecta; order Coleoptera; family Curculionidae; genus Listronotus; species Listronotus oregonensis. Next base: position 18,705 of record JAHBCN010005922.1, on the reverse strand, counting down.
TCATTCAAAGTATTTGGATTCCAAGATTTTTGTGTTTTTAACTCTTAAGGCTCTTCACTACTTTAAAATAAATAATTTTGTTACTAAAAAGGTGAAATTGTGTACCAGTATTTTTTGCCAGCTTTAACAAACAGCTAACCTATAAAGTCAGATTTTTAAATATTTTAAATCCATTATCAAAAAAATTAAAGCATGTCCCTAAAACGCTCCATTTTTAATCCTTTTAAAAAAAACTCCCACTTTGCCTGTTTTGTTAAAAATATTACAACTAAAATAATAATAATGGCGGACTGGTTATTTTTTATGCACATTCATGGTATGAATATCTATTAAAAGGGTGTGCTAAGAATAATACAAAATTAAATGACGTCACTTTAAATCCAATATGGTGGACTTCTAAAGATGGTGGACTATGTTTTTTTTGTAATTAGGGCCCGCTCTTTCTGTTATCTTGGGCAAAAAAAAGAATTTCCAGGAAATTGATTTGGAGGTAAAGAAAGGGTGGGTATTAAATTAGGTTCAAAAATTAAATAAGATTTTAAATACAAAGTAAACACAATTTAAAAACAATTGCTTTTTAGGGAATGAAGAGACTTTGTATTTTGTGCAAATTTTTATTTAAACCAATTCTAGCAGAGCGCTTTCGGTATAGCTATCTACAAGCAAGAAATGAACTTTAAAAGTAAATTAAAAAACTGTTTAAATATTTTAAAAGGCAATTGTCAAATATTTTTTTAATTTAATGAATTCTTTAAGCTTTAAATTTATTGTTGAGTAAAATTAAACATTACATATAGTACATCTAGATGAAGTGATAAATTTAGTAAACTTAGTATGGAAAAAGGAATAAGCAAAAGAAAAGTTTAAAACTTACTTGTGGTCAAGCTGGAGTCGTAGCAATTTGAGCAAACAAAACATGTAGTAGGACTTAAAAAAACTATCAAATTATTTTTCACTTCTTTTTTCACATTTTTTCAATTTTTTCATTTTTTTTTACTTTTTTTTTCACTTTTTTTCACGTTTTTTTTTTCAAACAAAAATTTTCACAATTTTCATAGTTTACTCTAATTTACGTTCCTGTTTAGAGGTGGGAATTTGTTAGTCATATTAAGGGTTTAAAAATAAAAATATTTTAATTTGATTTTTTGAACGCGCCCCTTTTTAAAAAAAAGTTTTTTCACATTTGTCATAATTTACTATAAATTACAGTCCTATTCAGAAGTGAAGATTTTCTTAATTATATTAAAGTTAAAAAAAATAATCATAATTTAAAATTGTATTTTATTTCGATTTTTTAAACACAGCCTTTTAAACATTATAACTTTACAGTTCCTAACAACAACCACACTCCAACTAACCTCGAAGTAGTACATCCTTTTCTACATCCTTGAAATGGTTGTCTATCCTTTTTTATACGTCAGTACAACTGGTTTCTTAACCTAACATTATCACATGTTCGTGTTTCCACAAAATGGTATACTTGTGTAGTATTTTTTTTTTTTAAATCACCCTTTAATAAGGAAATGTAACCTAACTCACTGTTGAGTGACTTTTATTTTATTTTATGCAATAATGTGATAGTTTACTAAAGTCCTACTACATGTTTTGTTTGCTCAAATTGCTATGACTCCAGCTTGACGACGAGTAAGTTTTGAACTTTTCTTTTGCTTATTCCATACTTATTGTAAGTTTACTAAATTTATCACTTTATCTAGATTTACTAAATGTAATGTTTAATTTCACTTAAAAATAAATTTAAAGTTTAAAGAATTCATTAAATTAAAAAGTGTTTTTGACAATTTCATTTTAAAATATTTAAACTGTTTTTCAATTTACTTTTAAAGTTCATTTCTTGCTTAAAGATAGCACTGATTATGGTTATACCAAAAGCGCTCTGCTAGGATTGTTTTAAATAAAAATTTACATGAAATACAAAGTCTTTACATTCCGATTACTAACCACAACTAACCACAACCAAGTTTCAATTGCTTTTTATTTTAAAAATAAAAAACATAAGCTACATGCAAATTTACAACTTAAAAATAATTAACAAAAAACTTTTAGTCAAGGCGCTAGAGTATTCTGAACCATTTAAATTGTTTAAAATTTATATAACAAATGTATTATTGGCACAAAATTAACGGATTTTTGCCTCCATTTATTGTATTCAAATTAGGGTATGTATTCTTTCCGAACCTCTAGCATTACAAAAGAGAGTATATATAACAATAGTAGAAAAAAATATTTTAACTTAACATTTATGCTTCTGGACTAAAAAAAATGTTTTTTTAGCTAGGAATTATTGCGTATTTGGCACAATTCGCTGTAACAAAGACGGCGCCGCGCCGCAAACCAATTTTAAAGCTTTTTATAAATTCATAATAAAGATTTTATTGTTCACAAGGAAAATGGTAAATGCCTAATGGGCAAAAAATTAAATTACTGGCTTCCAAAGGCGGCTTTATTTATTTATTTATTTACTTTTTACTGGCTTTATATTTTCTCTATGTAAATGCCGCCCCAAATTTTACCACTCTGGGCAAGTGCCCGGGTTGCCCCCCCTTAAAGCGGGCTCTGTTTTTAATGCTTCCCCATAGGGTTAAATGAATCGAAACTAAACATTAAAAAATACATTAATTATATTTAAAAAACCCACATTTAGATGTACTAAAAAAACAAGATAAATTTTAAATTAAATCAAACCCACCAATTTATTACATTACACCATTTATATAATATAAAAGCTTGTAGTAATATACACCTATAAAAAAAGTTTTTGTTAGAATCACTTATGTCAAGATTAAGTAACATATTGTATTCTTGATTATCACACAGGTATATCTCGCGATAAGTTTTAATATCATATAAATTGCGTAATGTAATAGACTAATGGGTGTAATTTAATTTAAAATTCATTTTCTTTTTATGATATCTAAATAAGAGCTTGTTTTTAAAAATGTCATTTTGCTATTAATTTATTAATTTTCTAAATATATTTGCTAAAAAAATGATAATATTAACATATACAGATATTATGGGTGAGCACGACATCAAAAATCAACTCATGATTTTAATTAAGTACACGTTCAATAAATATTAAAATTAAGACATATATAGGTATGTGGAATATTTAAATAAAATTGCCAAACGCTAATGTTTTAATTTTCACTACTATTTCCAATTTTTAAAAATGTTTAATGATCACTTTACTGTGAGCATCGTGAAAGTTATTTCTTTCAACCCAAAGTACAGTAACTGCCATTAAATCTTGGGCAATACTTTTTCCCTTTCGTAAAATAGGCTTATGCCACCTTCTACTGAATATAAATACTCGTACCTGTTGAAAACCTAATAAAAAAATGGGTGTCCCTTGTCAGTGTGTAAAAATATTTTTTAAAATGCCAAACTTAACTTTGGATCGAAAAGTATTAACTATTTTTTATATTGAGCAGAGAGGTTGGCCAGAAAGGGATGTGGCGGAAGAGCTTAGCATCCCAGTACAATTCATTTTGATAAAAAGAAAATAGCAGGAAACACACTCCTTTAAGAGAAGAACTGAAAGTGGTCGCCCCAAACTATCAAATCAAGAACAAGACAATAATTTAGTTAATGTTTTGAGAAACCAACCATTGAAATTTTTGTTTACAGCAACAACGGAAAGCAATTTCCCAGCATCGGCATCGGTTAGAACGGCACGGCGAAGAATAAGGCAAATATCCGAATTGCGCTGCCACCCGACAGCCTTAAAACCGTTTTTAACAAATGCAAATAAAGAACAACGCATTGGATTTGCTTTACAGTTTTACTTGGAACCTCCGATTTTGTGGGAAAATATAATATTCACCGATCAAAAAGTGTTTCAGTCGGGCTACAATGGGATACTTAAGGCATACAGGCCTTACGGAACACAATTTGTTGAAAAATATACCCAAAAGGACAAAAGTAGTGGGCGATTTTTGGTAAATGTTTGAAGGTAACTGAGCGCACAAGGACTTGGTGTATGTTATTTTATCGAAGGAAAGTTCAATGCGGAGGTCTATATAGACCTCCTACAGAATATCATACTTCCTTTTGTACTGGATCGATTTCCGGACAGAAATTTTATCTTTTAGCAAGATAAGTGTCCGGTTCATATGGCCCTGCAAGTCGATGAATGAATGGAAGAGCAGTGTATCAGGGTTTTACCGTGGCCCGCACGTAGTCCGGATTTAAATGTTATGGAAAATGTTTGGGGCTTATTAGTTAAAAAAATTAATAGGGAAAATGAGTTTGTGCCGCAAAATGTAAACGAACTTAAGGATAAAATTTAAGAGGCGTAAAATAAGTTATAAGGAAATCCGGACTACGCCCGGGCTTTGATCCATTCGATGCCTGGAAGGCTAAACTTTGTCATAGAAAAAATCGGGGCGCAATAAAATATTAAATTTATTTGGAAGGATTTTTAATTTTGTTGAAATTTATTAAATTCTAAGTTAATTCATTAATTTGTTAGTTTTTATAAAATACAAATATTTTCTTTTTCCCTTTGCTTTATTTATAGTAATTAAAAATAAAACCAAAGTAAAAAAGAGCGATTTTCAAAAATTGGCACAAAAGTCAAAATTTGACAAATTTTTTGACCAAGATTTAATGGTCGTCACTGTACATTACGTAACCGTGATAACATGCTCTTTTTTAATATTTGATATTGCTAAAAGAACTTGTTTTTTTTTTTTTTTGGTCTGATGGCCTTACAAACTGGTGTATTGGCCAAAAAGAACCTGATAACTAGGGTATTGTTTTTGCTTTTTAATATTATTATTTAAGAATCTCTAACATTACATGTTACGCATTATTGTGTCCATTGGTATCTTATCACTAACAGATATCTTTTATTTGGGTATAACCACAAAATAATATTTTTATGGGATGTAATCATTTAATGTATTTGTATATAAAAACAAAAATACATCATTATTTATATTTTATATTTTGTTAAGATATAGTGTTAGTAACATATCACATCATGACTTCTCGAAAAGTAGCAGTCGTGAGTAACACTTATTTAATAACTTATTATAATTAAAACTTTTGTTAAAAGGCAGTAAGTTACTTAAGTAATGTCCGTAAGCAAGTAAACTAAAAACTTTTTTAAAATAAAAACAAAAAAAACGTGAATTTAAATACTTGTTTAGGAAAAAAATCTTTCATTTACAGTACTTAAATAAAAAAAAAAAATCTAAAAAAATCTTAATTAAAAATACATTAATGTTTTAAGCCTATATTTAGACTAAAATAAGTTACCGATTAGGTAGTATGTATTAAACCTTTTAAAATTTAATATACCTGTACCCCTCCCAGCTTAAGTGAGGCTAGGGAAGGTTTGGAAGTAAAAGACCTATTAAGAAATAATTGCTACCTTTTTATCATAATAAAAAAAATATATTTTATAATATTCTTTAAGCAAAGAACCACTGACAGATATATTTGGGCTTTGCTGCAGTAACTATTTATAGTCCGGGAGGCCACCGAAAAAAAAACAAGCCAATAAGAGATGCGCATGAAACATTTTTTTATATTACTATAAATAATAGTCAATTTAAAGCCGCACTGCTGCCTCAGCTCAGCGAAATTAAATTACATTTTTTTATCTTAAAAAAATCATAAAAAATAGGTTTTTTAATATAACTCAAAACTATTGATTTTAGGAAAAAAGGTATATAATCAGATTTGATGGTCTAATAAAACTACGTCATTTTTTTATATTAAATTTTTTGTAGCACTCTTAGTTTTTAAGATACTAACGATTTAAATTTAAAATAAAAACGCAAATATCTCAAAAACTAAAAGAGTTACAAAAAATGTAACAAACCAAAAATATGCCTTTTAGTAAGCACTATAGAAAAGATTATATACACATTTTTAACAAAATAAGTAATAAGGAAGATATACGCAAAATAGTGATTTTGGCTATTAAAAATTTCGCTAAAAAGAATATTTTAAAAAGTTACTTGTTTAGAATGACATTGAAAAAATATTTTATATATATTTTTAACAAGTTTTTTTATATAGTTTTTTTTAAGCTGAATTAATGTTTAAAATTCAATTTGATTATATTTTAAAGTAGTAAATAAATGGGTTAACATAATTAAAAAACAAATGGCTTTATGCCTCGAAATAGTAGATAGCTTAATAAGAGAAATGTTTTAAAAGTTTAATCCTAAATAAACTATAAAAAATATTTTTTGGTGTTAAAAATATCATTACAATTTTCTTAAGATCATTTTAAATGAGTAACTATCATTATAAATTATTAATATTATTATTTAAACCGATAAAAAAATATTTAAACGATGAGCTATACACATAGTAGCATAGAAGATCAAGAAATGTTAAGCGTATGGCCAGGTATATAACACCTAGATAAAAAAGGCACTTATTTACACCTTAATAGTTTTTTTAATTAAATAAAGTTGAAATTTTATTTTAGGTAAAGTTTCAAGTAGATCGAAATGGTAAGAGATTAGTTTGTTTCATTATACGAATAAAACATTTTAAATTAATTTTAAGATGCATTAGACCTGGTACACTAATTTGTACCAAAATATTCTTAGCGAAATTTTTAAAGGCCAAAATCACTTTTTTGCTTATATCTCATTATTTAAGTAAAAATGTGTATATAACCTTTTTTATAGAGCTTACTAAAAGGCATATTTTTTGTTTTTTACATTTTTTTGTAACCCTTTTAGTTTTTAAAATATTTGCGTTTTTATTTTAAATTTAAATCGTTAATATCTCAAAAAGTAAAAGAGCTACAAGACCTTCAATTTTAATTTTTTTTCCTAAAATCAATGGTTTATTAAGTGTTATTAGAAAAATCGCTGAGATGAGGCAGCAGTGCGGCTTTGAATTGACTATAGTTCATAGTAATTTAAAAAAATGTTTCATGCTTATTTCTTATTGGTTTGGTTTTTTTTGCGGTAACCTCCCGGCCATTAAAACTTATTTTGTTTATTAAAAGAATTTTAAATCTAGTTGAACAACTTAGCTTACTAATGCCAATAACTAATTACACAACTTACGTTAATTTTTTAATTTGCTAATTTGGTACAAATTTAAATGTTACGGTTACCAATTAACAATAAAAACAGCTGTTTTTTAAACTTATTATTATTCAAAGCAAGTTTTTTTTATTTCTGGGTTGCATATCAGCTCAATGGACATGAATAATTATAATAGAACAGTTTAGGTCTAACCAAAAAAAAAAAAAAATAGTATGAGCCTTTACTTACGTAATAGATAAAAAATGTTAAATAAAAAAGATTAAAGTTTATAAAGTTCGATTAAAAAGAAAACCTTTTTTATATGAAAAGTAATTAAAAGAAAGAATTAATTCTGTCAGATTGTCAGCAGATAATAAAATTATTAATGGAATTATAATTTAAAAATTATATTAAATTAAAACTTACTTTAAAAAATTCTTATGCTCTAACTGAACTTTTAATATGCAATCGGGGGAGTAACAATCACGTTTCGCAGATGAACTAGGAAGTATTTAGAGATAAATGGCCTTATTTTTTAACTTTTAATAAACAACGCTTTTATATTAAAAAAATAGTACATAATAAAAATATATTTAAAGGTGTGTCAAAAATATTCTTATAGTGATAAGCAGTACTATTAATAGGGATTTAACTGTCATCTTAGGATTTCGGGAAAATGATTTTTGAAAAATAATTTTTATCCAATTTTTTTATTTTGAACCTTTTGTTCTGCATTTCTAATAAGGGTAACAACTGCAAAAAACTTCAAAATTTAAAATGATTAGGTTAAGTAGTAAGAAAAATAAAGGTTATACAAATTGCAGTCTATTTATATAAAAAGATTATGTATCTAGGTTGGTTATCTCTTAAAGCATATTTTTATAGGTGATCTATGTTAACCCAAAGATACTTTTTCTATAGTAGACGGATATACACTTCCTCACGAATCACCATATAGTATGTTTGGATCAGTATGAAAATAAAAATTCTGCGCCCTTTGAAAAGAAAAAAAAAACAAAAACAAGCTAAAAAGGCTTGATTTGACCTGGTGGCTGCCTTTGCTTTTTATATGGACTATTTTACAGATACGTGCGAGAAGAAGCACATTATAATAATCAAAGGCGGCCTCCAGTTTAAATTAAACCGTTTTAGATACTTTTTATGTTTATTATTTTTTTTTAAAGAGCACCGAATTTTCATTGCTTTACAAATTCAACCATAGATTAATTTTAAGGTGATCTGGTTATTTTTAGGATTAATATATTTAAAAATTTAGTATGCATCAAAATAATATGCATAGAATTTTTACTTACAAAGAGTATTAAAAATCTTTTTTAGGTCACTGGTAGTAACAAGGGCATCGGTTACGCAATCGTTAAAGATCTTTGTGAAAAATATGATGGTGAGGTTTACCTTACTGCTTGAGATATAGGACGAGGTGAAGCCGCAGTAAAAAAACTTAAAAAATTGGGTTTTAACCCTTTATTTCATCAACTAGACATTACAGATCAAGAAAGTATTAATGCCTTTAGGGACTATATAAAAACAAAACATGGTGGTTTAGATGTGTTGGTTAATAATGTAGCCGTAGGTGCTCCTGTAAGTTAAATTTATTTTTGGTACATACAATTTTGATAATATAAAAAAGTGACTAAAAAGGGTTTATACACAAAGATTTACGTGCGTACAATTTATTTTTTAGGGACATTTTGGTAAAGACAAGCCTTAATCTTTAGTATGTGAATTTTTGTAGTAGCGATTTTTACATATCTGGTTTTTTTAAAAAAGATCAGTGACAACAAGTTTGTGCATTGCGCTTTTATGCCGAAAGTATTTTTTTATTATACTTACCTAAAAATACTACATTTTCAACTGTGTATAAAATATAGTAAATATGACATTTTCAGAACAGAGCACGATTTTTTTTCCCGATCCCTCTTTCCGTGCGCTTATACAAAAATCCATCTATGGAAACTGTTCATAACAACGATTTATTTATTAATGACATATTTTATTTTTTGTTAGTTAAATTTATGCCATTTTCGAAAAATGAATTCAGATTTGGAAGAAAATCCGGATATTCCCGATATTATATTGCAACGAGCGGCAGAAGTGAGTGCAGATTTATTACTAGTGAAATCCAGGTTAAGATATGAACATGAATATCACATATTTACCGAATGGCGGATTCAGATAAAAATCAAAATTGTGAGTGACGATATTTTCTTAGTTTATTTTTTTGAAAAAGCCAAATCTATTGTCTGTCTTATCTGAAGTCATCCACCTTATGGAGTCGATTCTCCATGTTAAAGAGTTGTTTGGCAATAAAAGAAAATACTCACAACCAATATCCAAAAACTATCGCTTTTTTGAAACGACAAGCTGTAGAATATGTACCAAAGAAATCCAAGGTTCTTACATCAGAACAAGTAACCAAATTTTTATGTGAAGCTTCAGATGGACAATATCTACTAGCAAAAGTGTTTGGCATCTTGGGCGCATGCCGCGGAGATGATTTAATACGTTTGAGTTTAGACGATGTGGAAGATAATGGGCGTTTCCTTGTCGTGTTCTTACGAGATGGAAAAACTCACAGGTCAAGAAGTTTTACCATTACCAATGAAAATTGAAAATTCAATCCCAGTAACCTACGCAGATCTCCGCCCCAAAATTATGGAGAGTAGAAGATTATTTGTTGCATACCGAAACCAAAGATGTTACGCTCAACATGCTGGGTGCCATACTATCAGTGGTATTCCAAAACTTGTTGCAAAATACTTAAAACTAAAAAATCACGAAGAATATACCGGACATGGGCTAAGGCGTTCTTCGGCTACCATGTTGGTAGAAATGGGCGGTAATTTGCTCACTTTGAAAAGACACGGAGGATGGCTTTCTTCCCAAAGTTGTTAAGGTCTTGTAACTTGGAAACTACAAAATCTGTAACAGTCAATCAAGTGAACCAAAACATACACGAACACTTCGCTTCAACATCTTTAGTTCAACAAAAAAAAAAAATACAAAAGGGATTGAGCTTTAACAATAATACGAATTGGACAATAGATATAACCATTAATCAAAACGGTTCCGTCCAAAATTAATTTTCTTAGATTTAATTAGCTTGTATTTTTTTTTTGTTAATTTGTTTCACTGTTTTAAAAATAAAAATAAATAATCGCAATTTTCTTAAATAATTTTTTGCGATGTTTTTTGTTTATGTTGTTTTCGGGAACCTTAGTATAATAAAAAATATCGTTCATTACACGTCCAAAAATGGATTTTTCCGTTCTTGCATGACTTCCCTGTTCGGCTGCGCCTCACACGAGAATTTGTCATGCGCGCACGAAAAAATCGTCATTTAAATACTGGTAATGAGACATACTATATTGGGCTTAGTTTTTTATTTATTCTACATAATAAATTCAATTTCAAAGTGTCATTCGCATATTAATCCGTTAAAAGAAATATAGTTTTACCCCTATCTCCTTTATAAGCGAGTGATCTCTCACCAACCGTATAAAAGCACTATAATATAATTAACATAATTGTAAAAGAAAACATTAAAAGCTGTGTGGCAAACGTGGTCTATTTAATTAAAGGTCCCCGCAATTTTCTTATGGAACATGGGTTTCGGTCATTTTTTTTAAACTTTGCATACTTATAGTTCTTAACACCCTGGCCAAAAGTCTCCACAGGCACAAAAACCGAAAACCTCCCTAAACCCTCAAAATCACCCTTAAAGGTCAGTGGGATTTTTCCTATCAAAAATGGGTTTCGGCCAAGTGTTTTCAAATATTTTACAGTAATGGTCCTTAACACGCTGATCAAAAGTCTCCACGGGCACAAAAGCCGAAAACCACCTCTACCCTAAAAATCACCCTCAAAGAACACTGGGATTTTTCCTCTGAAAAATGGGTTTCGGCCAGGTGTTTCAAACTTATTACAGTAATACACCCTGATCAAAAGTCTCTTCGGGCACAAAGCCCGTAAACCCCCTGACCCCCCAAAATCACACTCAAAGGTCACAGGGGATTTTCCTTAGGGAAAATGGGTTTTGGTCCATTGTTTTTAAATTTTGCATATTGATAATTTTCAACATGCTGATCAAAAGTCAAATCCCCCAACCTACCAAAATCACCCTCAAAAGTCACTGGGGATTTTTCTTATGAAAACTGAGTTTCGGCCAATAGTTTTCAAACTTTGTACAATAATAGTTCTCAACACGCTGATCAAAAGCCTCCACAAAAACCCCCCAACCCCTCTAAAATTGCCCTCAAAGGTCACTGGGTATGATTTTGACTGATAGTTTGGTCAATTGTTTTGCGAAATTTTTTGATATTGTTGTCAATTTGTAGCCACTAAAATAGTTACAGACCTACAGCCTGACATCCCCTATACCTGGATTTCTTACCTTTCTAACCCAAAACCTTCCGCTTCCTTGTTGGCCGGGGCAAAGCCATTATATTATGAATTCCATTCCACAGCAAGCTGTATGGCCACGTGTTACCCTCCAACCCCAATAATTGGATACCCACTTAGAACCCCTCCCCCCACCAAGGACTTGCCATGTATGAAGTTCTTGCTCACGGATTTTAAGCAGGTTAAAGCGAATTTTCGGATTTTCGCCTTCGCCCCCGGCCAACAGAGAAGACTTCAGTTTTTCGTAAGATTAGAGTCTGAAGTCAGGCGACAATGGGGGGGGTTACATACTCCGTAAGAAATTAAGATACAGGGGATGTCAGGCTATGGCTCTGTAACTATTCAAGTGGCTACAATTCGACAACACTATCAAATCATTCCGCAAAGCAATTGACCAAACTATCAGTCAAAATTATCCCACTGACCTTTGAGAGTGATTTGAGGGGGTTGGGGGGATCTTTGGGTTTTGTGCCCGTGGAGACTTTTAATCAGCGTGTTGAGAACTATCACCATGCAAAGTTTACAAACAATTGACCAAAACCCATTTTGCATAAGAAAAATCCCAGTAACCTTTGAGGGTGATTTTGGGGGGTTGGGGGTTTTTGAGTTTTGTGCCCCTGTAGACTTTTAATTACTGTGTTAAGAACTATCAGTGTGCAAAGCTTAAAAACAATTGGCCAAAACCCATTTTGCATAAGAAAAATCCCAGTGACTTTTGAGGGTGATTTTGGGGCGTTGGAGGCTTTTCGGGTTTTGCATATGCAAAGTTTAAAAGAAATTGGCGGTTTTTTTTTATTAGGGACGTGTATTCTAATAACAAAATGATAGGTCAGATCACGCAATCGAATTGTCGCCAATGACAACAATGTTAAATAATAATTTAAAAAATAAGATTTTTCTTTGTTATTATTAAACTTAAATATTTTAATTTTTTAATAATGTTGTTTTTATTAGCAGCAATGCGACCGCTTGATCCCCATCATGTTGTTTTTAAAGAAAATATCTCTAATAATCCCTGTAATAAAATGGACGAGCTGATAATAAATATTTTTTATCCGTCGAGCTCCTAGACTAAAACTTTAATTTTTAAATTAACTGAATCTTTGTTTAGAAAAATATTTGTAATTTTATTTTTTTTAAATGTATGTCAATATGTTTAAATAACAAATAAATAATACATTTCACAATGTTTTCATCTGTCTCTTTTTTCCTACTTTTTTAATTAACTTCTTATGGTATATTTTCGCTTAACAAGCTTTTTCTAACGAAGTAATCTAATTTAAGTAGTCCAGAGATAATCAAAATGTGAGTACCGGCTAGAAATCTATAGGTATTTCATTATATGTTATTGCTCTAAGAATTATTTTATGAGGGCGGATTAATATATCCTTAGCCTACTACAAAAAAGGAAACATTCTAAAAATAAAAGTATTATTAAACGTATTTAGTGTAGGGATGCGCGATGTTCATCGATGGTCTAAAAACATCGATGGTTGGTTGATCGAAGATCGATGTTTTGCCATCGATGGTCGGGTATCGAAAACATCGATGATAGCATCGGTGTTGCCTTCTAACATCGATATTTTTTGCAAAGGTAAAAAAAAGTAACAATGTTTTAAAAACAAATAATCTTAAGGATATACTAAGAATTTTTATGATGTCTTTCTTTGTCATGTAAAGTTTGGTAAAGACATAAACTTTTTTACCATTTATTTATAAATAAATAATAATTAAATGTTATATAAGAAGTCTTTTTAAAAACAGTACAAAAATTTTAAAAACACATACATACAAATGTTAATCCCTTTAGCTGGTGGCAGAAAAACGCTTCTACATATCCCACTCTAGCCACAATTGCACCAAAGTTTTTGTCTGTTATTGTTCCGTTCCATCAGAACGTCTGTTTTCAAAAGCAGGGCAAACAGCAACTTATCAGCGAAAGAGGATAAAGGGAAAATTATTATCAAAATTACTGTTTTTACAAAGCATTAAAAAATCTTATTGGGATCTATTTTTTTTTATATAAAATAATGTTTTCAGTTTTTTTAATTATCTTTTTTACTAAGGATTTCGTTTTATTTTAAAAACATGTATTATTTCCTGTAGATTTTAAATAAATAAAGCTGTCTAGTAATATTGGTAGCTTTATTGCTAATAATTGTAATTGACAATGAACGAACCATCGCATCGTACCATCGATGTTAGAAAAACATCGATGTTGTATGTTCGATATATCGTTACCATCGATGGTCAGGTTTCGATGTTGCCATCGATGTTTAACATCGATGTTTGGCTTCGATGTCGCATCCCTAATTTAGTGTAGTATTACATTTACTACAAGCGATTTTATAATGTTTATAATTTGTTTCGGGAAAAAATCTTTGCATCTTACAACTCTTATAACTTTTTAAATAAATACATTTTTAAATTAGTTTTTATCTTAAGAAAACACATCCTGGTCCAAAAAATTAGGTTCTATAATTAAAAGATTTTTCATTGTATTGTGAACTTTGAAATTTAAATTTCAGTCAATTGAATTTATTTTTCTTTAAATTTAATAATTTTTAAAAATAAGTGAGTAGTATTTTAGAGTGGGTTTAAAATCAAAGTTTTTGTTTTTTAAAAATTAGATACAATAATATAAAATTACAAGTTAAGTTGGTTAACATCGTCTCGCAAAGCTCACAACATAGGCTCTTGTTTCATAATGAGTGTACGCAATTTCTTTCGGCATCCATGCAAACAAATTTTTCTGCAGATTTTTGTATATAAAACTTTTATGGTCTTGAAGTTTCTCCATATTTCATTGGCTTTTTTTTGTCTTAGGGTCATAGAAATAAATTGACCTTTTATAAACATTAGCAACAAGAGAAATCAGAAAATTGGTCAAAACACTTCCAAATAAAGTACTTTTGTAAATATGTTCTATAGTTTTGCGGCGGATTCATGTTTTGATTAGTTTTCTTTGGGTTACTCGCTGGAAAATTGTCAAAAAATGGGACCACTTTGGTCCTGGTCCCGGTGTATAGCAAACTGAGCCTGCTCAGTCCTATTGACCACTATGACCTTGCAGACCGCCTAAAACAAAAAAGACAAAACACCCTTAAATACCCAAAAATTTAAAAAACATAAAAAACCCTATCTACCTTTCGGTAGTCGGCCGGACACCGTTATCAAGATGAACTTAAATAAAAAAAATGAAATGAAAACTAAATTTTTAAGGTTTAAAAATTTAAAAACTGTAATTCCTTGTTTTTTTAATTTATGACAATACATCATAAGTCATATTGAATTTTTGGGTGTTTTGAGGGTTTTTTTTTTGTCTTAGGCGATCTGCAAGTTTATAGGAGTCAATAGAACTGGGCAGGCTCAGTTCTCTACGCCCCGGGACCAGGACTGAAGGGGTCCCATATTTTTGAAACTTTTGAGGCGAGTATCCTAACGAAAACTTATTAAAATTTTAACTTCTCGTTTCTGATTAGCACTAAGGCAGTCGAAAATATATTTAAAAAAACATTTATCTTATTTAAAAGAACTAATTAAATATGTGACCTTTTTAATATTTTAAATATGTGTGTAAAAAATCGATATTCTTTCTGTATAAATTCAAATAATAGTGGCAATGCTAATAAATTATGATTTTTGTTTTGTTTGAAAGATAAAAATAATTTAAAATTTAGACTTTTGATCACTTATAATGGGTTTCGTTTCATTCCAATGTTTTAAATAATGCATAATTTTTTTATTGTATTAACACTAAAATCGTATATGTCTTTAGATTTTTACCAACCGTTTTTTTTTAAACTTTAATCCATTTTACTACAGTGCATACAATAGATAAAACCTAATAAGAAATTTCCAAGTTATTTTTTGCTGGGTGTAATTGGGTTTTTTTTTATCTTGGGACAGTCCACGAAGGCTGAGGCCTAAGTACTAACGTACCGTGGGTGTCTTCAGTGTGGTGAGAGGGAGTTTGTTCACATGGGACTTAAATTTTTAAAGATTGGGAGGAGAAGGAAAAACTTCTGCGGGCAGCAGGTTCCATAGTCTTGACACTCTAGGGATGAAGGAACGAAGAAAGCGGAAAGTTCGGGGCCTTTCTAACTCAACTGTAAAAGGATGCATAAAAGTTGCACTTCGTGTTGCTCTGTTGGGAGCTGCCAGAGAAGGAACTATACTGGCCAACTCATCTGAGCAGAAGCAGTGAAAATACCTATAGAAGGGCGACAGATCCCCTACAGCTCGACGGTGGGCAAGAAGAGGAAGCCTTTCTGTGAGTCTTGGATCATTAATAAGACGAACGGCTCTTCTTTGAATGGAGTCCAGAATGCTAAGTGTTGTAGGGAACGCCATTTCCCCAGACATGAGAACAATATTCTAAAGAGGGTCTGATTTGGGATACATACAGAGTGTACAGATTGGAAGAAGAGAAATATTTTCTGGCTCGGAAGAGAAATCCAATCTTTTTTGAAGCAGCCGAAGCTATGGATAAAATGTGTTTGTGCCAGTTGAGGTTATTCTCAAAAGTAACGCCGACAAGATTAAACGACTCTTTGTTCTGCAGAACTTGGCCGCTCATATGTAAGGGATGAGCATTGGCAGACTTTTTTCGCGACAGCGAACATGACTGTGTTTTCGAGGCATTAAACTGAACAAGATTTTTGGCGCCCCAATCCAAGATAAGTTTGAGGTCTTGTGAAAGAGATATCTGCATTGACCTGCGCTTGTTTTCGAAATCAGGATTACACGGTGGCTTAAGAAATTGAATACTAGGGTGGAGAGTACTATCGTCAGCAAAACTATGAATGGGATTGATTGTGGAAGAGAGAAGATCTTTAATGTGTAGAAGAAACAGCGTGGGTGCCAGCACTGATCCCTGGGGCACCCCAGCATTAATTTGGTAGAAGCTGGAGGAATGACCATCTACACTAACTGATATACGTCGATTAGAAAGGAAACTGGAAAGCCAAGAGCAAAGCTTGGGTGGAAGACCGTCAGAAGAAAGTTTGTTAAAAAGCCCATCATGCCAGACCTGATCGAAAGCTTTGGATATGTCAAGAGCAACGATCTGGGATTCACCAAGAAACTCAAGGGACTTGTTCCAGTTGTGTGAGACAAAGGAAAGAAGATCAGCTGGATATAGTTTTAAATATCTTTTTGGATGTACATACTTTATTCTTAAATATATTTTGTTAAGCCTGGTATAACTGCGCGAAATACTATTGATGTTAACTACTTCGGCACTTGAAAAGTTTGCAACTCACAGTTTCCATTTTTACGACAAACTGGTCGTGTTGTTAATGTGTCAAGTTCTTTTGGTCATTTGTTTCACATTAGGTCAGACACTTTAAGAGCCAGTGGATGGTTTGAATAAATTAATGGAGCAATTTGAACGGTAGGTATGTTTATTTATACATTCTTATTAGAGGAGACTGTAAATAATATATATATATATATATATATATATATATATATATATATATATATATATATATATATATATATATATATATATATATATATATATATATATTTATTATTATTTGCTTTCTGAACCATTAACATATATTCTTCAATTTAATTTCTTGGGAAATTTTGGTTTTTATTTATTTTGAAATTAAAGTTATTTTTAATTTTTCATATTGTTTACTACAAACGTTTTGGCAAAAGCCTTCATCAGTGTTTATACATCTAAATTAATATAGTGGTTACTTATAATTATTACGTTTTTTTTTGTGTATTACATAAAATGACTTTACAATTTTACAATAATTAATTATGTTTTTAGCTTACCCTAGAAGGAAATCTGTCCATTAATAATAAAAACTTCAAAACACTTATATACACATACATCTACAAACATTTTAAAATCTTCAGGACATGCACAATTAAAATATTTATTTATACTGAAACGGCAGTTAGCAGTCCCTTCAGTATCCTGAGACAAGATAAGAGTCCAAAACATTTTTTTAAATTTACAATTAATGTTAAAAACAGTTTTATAAAATATAAAGGATAGTATTTGTTGTTTTTATTTAGCTACGAAGATTAAATTTGAAAATAGGTTTTTTTAAGAGAAGTTATTATATCATTTGAGTGTGTGTTTTAACATTAATTGTAAATTTAAAAAAATGTTTTGGACTCTTATCTTGTCTCAGGATACGGAAGGGACTGCTTACTGCCGTTTCAGTATAAATAAATATTTTAATTGTGCATGTCCTGAAGATTTTAAAATGTTTGTAGATGTATGTGTATATAAGTGTTTTGAAGTTTTTATTATTAATGGAGAGATTTCCTTCTAGGGTAAGCCAAAAACATAATTAATTATTGTAAAATTGTAAAGTCATTTTATGTAATACACAAAAAAAAACGTAATAATTATAAGTAACCACTGCCATATTAATTTTAGATGTATAAACACTGATGAAGGCTTTTGCCGAAACGTTTTTAATTAAACAATATGAAAAATTAAAAATAACCTTTTAATTTCAAAATAAATAAGAACCAAAACTCCCAAGAAATTAAATTGAAGTATATATATATATATATATATATATATATATATATATATATATATATATATATATATATATATATATATATATATATATATATATATATATATATATATATATATATATATATATATATATATATATATATATATATATATATATATATATATATATATATATATATATATATATATATATATATATATATATATATATATATATATATATATATAAGTAACGTCTATGAAGTGGGACCCCCCGTTTATTGCTTTAAATATTGAAATTGGGAAAAAATGTTTTATACAAAAATATTTTGGTTTTTGCTGCTCTATATTTTGCAAACAACGTTATGTATACAGGGTGTATCAAAAAGTCCGTACAAGAACAAAGTTCATTTTTTAAATGACTCCCCATATTTTTTGTTACATTTTTGTTTTCTGCATAAAATTCTAGATATTTTTTATTCAGCATATCATATCCGTATGTTCAACTGTTTACGAGATATTCGCATTTAAATACAAATTTAGAAGGGAAAAAATCCGCTCATTTTTTAATGTTGTTTAACGTTTCTATGGTTTCAGCGGTTTTTTGAGAGTTGCATAGTAACCATATATGCTATAGAGATTAATAAAAATGTCATATTGACAGTTTTATTAATCTGAAAAAAAATTGTTTTAATCGTTTATTTCTTGTTTAAGGTTTTACCTATTTCTACTCATCATGTGATATCTAATTACCTATTAATTATT
>JAHBCN010005921.1:0-52101 GCA_019359885.1 Listronotus oregonensis | reverse complement strand
TTGAACAACGAACCCAACATTAAATTCGGTACTGGATTACAAAAAACCAAAATCGATTTGTTGAGACAAGGATCAATACCCAAAAAAAAATTAATGTTTTGGCGGGAATTTTCGGCCACCATACCCTTTGGACCTTTTTCTTGACCGAATTTGAATGCGGAGTACTTTCTGGAACTTTTAGAGGAAAATTTTTCCCTGCTTTGAACAACCTTGCTCGTGAAAATCAAGAGATTTGGTATCAAATGGATGGCTGCCCAGCACAAGTACCAGACTGTGCGCGAATACTTGAACAACGCATTTAATAACGACATCATACCCCCAAACCAGCAATATCTTGGCCAAGGTCTCCGGATCTTTCGCCAAACGATTTTTTTCTATGGGGACATTTAAAACTAAGCTTTATACCAATAAAAATATGAAAATTTAGACCAGCTAAGGAATGCTATTTCCGCTGAATGTGCCAGAATATCGATGTACCAACTAGCCAACTTAAGAAATGAGTTTTATAATGTTTGGGTTTTGTCTGGCAGTTAATGGAGGAATATTTGAGCATTTAATTAAACCCTGATATTTTCGTCATAAATTGATTTCTAAATGTAGACAAATTTGTTTTATTGTCTTGCGAAACTGTGAGTGCAGGTTTGGAATTAGCTGTAAACAAAAATGAAATGCGAGTTTTTTTTGAAATTCCCGTATAAAATTGTTTAGTTTTGGCAATGACATTATAAATTAATGATCTAAATTGTCACGATAATTGATATGGTGTTTTTATTATTGATTTCTAGAGTACAGGGTGCATAATGAGATACTACGTTGCAGAAGTATTTAAGCAGTTTACTCTTTACTGGTTGGTTTAAAAATGCCTTTCCTTTTGGGTGGCTTTTGTGCAATTAAACCCTTCCCCTAAAAAAGGGAAATATTTATATTTAAATTAATATTTATTTATTAATTATATATATATTATATATATATATATATATATATATATATATATATATATATATATATATATATATATATATATATATATATATATATATATATATATATATATTATATATATATATATATATATATATATATATATAATATATAATAGGGAAACAAAAACCCACCCGCCCTTTATTTTTAAATGAAAACATTATTTTTTTTTAGAAACATATTACAAAAATGCCGATTTTGGGTATTTTCAGGCCCATCCTTTCCGGGGAACCGGAAGACAACCGATTTTTTTTCCCCCCGTTTTCGGAATTTGGGCTGAATTTTGATATAAAATCTTTTATATCCATACCCCGCGTTTTTGAAAATGGCGATTAGGGGCCAAACCCGGGAAAATATGTTTATAAAAAAAAAAATGTTATAAAAAATTTTTTATGTTAAAATTTTAAATTTTTTTGAAACCTTTTCGCGGAAGTCATAAAAAAATTTCTTCCGGCTTTTTCGGCGCAAAATTAACCTTTTTTTATAATGTTTGGTTTTAAAAGGGGAACACCCGTATATATAATTTGATTCTATGGGTCATTCCTGATATAAAGTCTGTGTTATATCCTTTATCTAGCCTTTTTTGTTTTTAAGATCATTGTTTTTCCCTATAACTGCATAATGTGCTGTTTGGGCATCTTTAAACGCCGTTTTCTCAAAACTAAAAAGATAGGGGTAGGATATAATACAATTTTATATCAAAAATCACCGTAGAATCCAAATTTTAAAAATATACAGGGTGTTGCATTAAAATTTTTGAAGTAACATTATTAGAAAAGTCAATTTTGCAGCACTTCCGGTAATCCGGGGAAATAGTTTAAATATGACTTTTACAGATAGAGCCTTCAGAAAAAAAAATTAAATTAACATAAAATTTTTTAATAACATTCATTTGTTTTCCCATAAAACTGCATAATATGCAAAATTTGGGGAACTTTTTTAACGCCAAAATTTTTCTCAAAAAACTAACAGAGATAGGTATAGGACATAATATAGATTTTATATCAGAAATAATCCGTAGAATACAAATTCCGAAAAATATACAGGGTGTTCCATTAAAAAAATCAAAGTTGATGTCGTTTCCGGTTTAACCGGAAGTAATAGGCACATGTTATGATATCCAAAATCGGCATCTTATAATACAATATGTCATCCTAAAATTTGAAAACCATATGTTTTCATTCAAGAATATAAAGGGCTGGGTAGTGATTTCGTTGTCACCCGGTATATATATATATATATATATATATATATATATATATATATATATATATATATATATATATATATATATATATATATATATAATATATTATAAGATTATTATATATTATAATATATATATATAATATATATATATATATATATATATATATATATATATATATATATATATATATATATATATATATATATATATATATATATATATATATATATATATATATATATATATATATATATATATTATATTATAATATAATATATATATATATATATATATATATATATATATATATATATATATATATATATATATATATATATATATATATATATATATATATATATATATATAATATATATATATATATATATATATATATATATACATATATATTTAGACTTGTGAATTTCAATAACACTAAAATCTTGGACTTTCATTGTCTTTATTTGTTACACAACGTTTAGGTTAGTGATGTATCTCCAACCGTTTTCAAGTGATAACTAAAAACTATTCTTAAAAGCTACGACTTATATACTATACCTTGTTCACCGAAGCTTGACCGACTTGTCACGGTTCAGCAACGGCTGCCAGATATTCGGACATTGACACTAGGCTTGCTAAGTACATTTTGGTTGTTTACAATTATTACGGCTTCTTTAAATTTTCTTTTCTTCCAGTGGGTTTCTTTATGAATAATTTTTGCATCCGACCATTGTATGCGGTGTTGTTTTGACCAAGTGTGTTCGGCTATACCCGACTTCGACGTTTCACTTCGTTTCGTATGTTTTTTGTATTCTTTGACTCTAACTTCGAGTGGTCTTTTTGTTTCCCCGATGTATACCTCACCACATTTACAGGGAATTTGGTAGATACAGTTATTATTTGAAGCTTTGTTATCTGGTGTCGTCTTAGTAAAAATGCTTCTTAGAGTAGTTTGTGATTAAAATGCCGTTTTAATATTATACTTATTAGCGATCCTGCGGATCTTTTTCGAAAGTTCCTTTAATATATGGAATTGTCATAAATATTTGGTCATGTGGAGTCATGTTTGAATTAGAGAATTATGTCTTATTTTGATATTTTTTTATTGTTTTTTTTTACCAGTCTCCCACTGTATCCCTTCTGCTTAAGATCTCTAGTTATGTTACTTATTTCCTCTTGCAGGGATTCCATACTGTTACATAAGGTCACTGCACGATTATATAAAGTACGTATGACCCCCTGTTTCGTTTTGTTGGAGTAATTAGAATTCTAATGTAAATATTGTCCAGTGTGGGTAGGTTTTCTGTATACCGAGGTTTGAATATGTCCATTATTTTCCCTTGACTTAAACGTCGAGAAAAGGTAGGGCCGAATTTTGCTCCTTCTCCATTGTAAATTTAATACAAGGTCGGAGACAATTTAGATGTTTTAAAAATCTTTAAGTTCCTCGTCATTACCTGTCCATACAATAAAAGTATCGTCAACATATTTCAGCCAAACTTTTGGTTTAATTGGTGCAGTTTTAATTGCATGTTCCTTAAATCATTCCATAAAAATATTTGCTACCACTGGGGACTAGCTAAATTATTCAGTTTACGGTCATCATAACAAGGTGGGTTACAATCTTTTATTTATATTTAGATATCAATTAAAATATTTCATTATAGTTAGCAGAAAGTGAAAGCATAAATTGATACCCGTACCGATAGTCGAGAGTTCAGTGGTCGACACTTTACAGGAGGTTTAAGGGGCCTGTATTAGGATTTCCCCATAATCCGCTGTATACTGAGTGTTGCAAGTGGTTTGATCTTGCCATATTTTACGGGTCTTAATCTCTTCAAGTATAAGTAATCCATATATTCATGATAGATAGAGCGCTACTTTTGATTTATTCCCCAATTAAAAATGGCACAAGTATTGGACTCGCTGTCTTCGTCGAGCGTAGTAAAGTGCTTCTTCGGTATGAAGTCCCCACAACTGGCGGATGATTCCAGTATATACCTAATGTGGGTGGACTGACAGTGGTCGAGTGACAATGCACATTCTCACAAAAAGTGGACTGTCCCAGTATACATTGTCCCAGTATACATTGTCCCAATATGTTAAAAGTCTTTGCATCCCCTTTAACCAACAAAAATATTATTTTTTTTTAATTAATTTAAGCGTAAACAAGATAGGTGTAAATTTAAAAACACAGCATAACAAAAAATAACCTTTATATTTAGGTCTAAAATTATTTAAAGAACTTTTACAATAAGAAGTACGGTTTAAATTAAAGGGCATTACCTTCTGTTTAAAAAACAAAAATAAAACATTATTGTTAATTGCATTTTAAAAAATATTAGCAGCTAACCTTTCATATACACCCAAACTTATTTATTTTATTTTAAAATCAAGCGTAAAAATATTTTCTGAGCCAATTGGGGGCTAAAAAACAAAAGTACCTTTAAATAACACCACTTCACAAAAACGTATTGGACCCAAAGATGGGACGTATGGTTTTTGATATATTTTTGCCTCCTAAACAAGATTCCATGGTCAGAATTGGCTTGGTATTGGAATTCTTACCTCCTTAAACAGGTGTAACACACCAAAAAATCAAAATATTTTTCACTTATTTCTTTTACTATGAAAAGAACATAATTAATAAAAATTTTCCCTTAGAATTAATGTATCACGTGACATTTTTTTATAACCTCAAAAATATTACCAATTTTAAGCAACTGTTTTGCGCCAAATTTGGTATAGATAAGTTTTGTGGGTCGCTGATTACAAAACCAAAGTTATATTTGCAAAATAAGTTTAAAATGGTGTTTGCCAATTAAATAATATTCTGTGAGAGTAGGATTAAATGCAAATATTTTAAAAAGGAAATGTTTTAAAGTAGGTATTAATGAATATTAAGTTTTTAAGTTTTTTTTGACTTTGCAAGTTTTTTGTAGATTCATCTGTATTAGTAAAACAACTGTCTGTATAAATAAAAAGAACATTTATTAATACAAACACAGAAGCAAAAAAGAAATTGGTAATCTTTTAGATCTCAATGCTTTAAGAGGCCGAGATTTTTAGATATGAACTTGGCCCTTCCTTTACATAAGTGTTTTTAGTATAATTGGTATAAGTTGTGAATAGACAACTTTACTATTGCACGAAAGGTTATGTAACAATTTTGGTTTGGCCAGAAATAGTCCCATTTAAAAAAATTTAACAAAACCCTTTATATACTAAGTGACATAAAAAATGCAAAACCGAGCAGAAGTGCTGTAATTTTAAGCATACTTTTACAATTTTTAGGTCTACTGATAAATAAAAAGTTATTAAAGTTTGAACTCAAAATTTCGCAAAATAGCTGAGATATCCCACCTTAATGTCAATACTGTGTCAAAACTCCTCTGTTCGCCACACGTTTGATAAGTCGTCTCGGTATTGATTGAATTGGGTGACTAATGTCTTTTTGGTGTATTGTATCCCAGGCCATCTGACTTTGGTTTCATAGAGCCTTTAATGTGTGTGGGTTTTGCAACCTTCTTTTTATTAAATCCCATACATGTTCGATGGGGAAAAGGTCTGGAGATCGAGGAGGCCACTGAATCAGATTTACACCGGACGCTCCCAGAAGTTCTAAACAACACGTGCGACATTAGGTCGTGCATTGTTCTGTTAAAAAACTGGATCATGCACTATTTTGAAAAAGGAAAGCAGATGTGGTTGTACAACTTTGTGGATATAGCGCTGGGCCGTCATGCTACCTCGAATGAACACTAATCGTGACCTGCTGCAGTAAGCAATGGCACCCAATACCATAACATTCACAATGCGAAGAATATACCGTTTGATGGAAAATTGGATGTTCCGTCTATAACCACGTTTCCTCCTTACTTTTGCACGGCCATCATGTGTGACCAAACAGTATATGGACTCATCGCTGAACACGACTGAGGTCCATTCCATATTCCATTCAAGTCTCTCCGTACTTCATACCAATCGTTACCGACGATGCTGTGGGGTCAGAGGTAGTACAAGATGGGGACGGTATGAAAACAGTTCAAAAGATCTTATTTGGCGATAGACGGTCCTCATTGTTATTGCCCTTCCGACCGCATCAAACCACTGGTTTGCAACTGCCCTTGTTGTGGAAAGTGGATCTCTAAGGGCTAGTTTCCTCTAATAATGATTTTGTTGCTCTGTAGTCTGTCTTTTCCTTCAGTACCTCTAATTTGTCGATTTCGGCCTTCTTGGAATCACGCTTGACAACATCTCATTACAATAGCTCCGTTTCGATTTAGCCGATTAGCGATTTCTCTAAAAAAAATTGGCTCCACGTAACTCGATTATCTTCTAAAACTTACTCACTTAGTATATTTTTTTAGGCAGTCACATAGGGCTTAAAAGTCTTTTTTTAAGACTTTTTACAAAATTCTTATTGTTTTTTTAACTGGAGGCATAAGAGGCACACTTCTCAAATTTAATCTGACAGCAATCTTTTTTTTCAATAATGTGTGGAAATTAAAAGAGGATTTATTTACCGTTTAAAAAAATATATGAAGGACTTTTAATTGTCAACATAATGTCGGACATTTTACTATTTATTTAAACCGCGACTTTTTAACGTATGTATTCTAAAACCTTTGAAATGGGAAGAAAAATTAATTTATAATTACCTAATATTAACCAGTTAAATAAATAAACACTTGTGTTCAAGCCCACAAATATTAAATTAATTTAAAAGGGATTTGTGTGGGAACAGACAGTGTTTTGCATCATTAGACTAAAAATCATTTTTAAATTATTTTACGTTAAATATTTGTTAATTGCATTGCATTTAAATTAAAAATTCAATTTGGGTAAATTAAACTTTAAAAAACCTGCAAAATTGTGTAAGCCCAGTTAAAATTTTAGTTGGAAAACTTAAAATAAAAATAGTGGTTGAAACACTAGTTGCCCAAATCGCTATCCATTAAATTCGGAAACCTATATCTGTTTAATTGCCTTTTAGAAATAATTCTAGTTATTTATATTTTGTGGGACTGGTGCCAAATAAAAATGATTTATATTGGTAAACCATAAAAGGGGCAAATTTTATTTGATGAATTTGATTTATTAGATTTTTTTAATAACATTGGCGTATACGCCAATAACGGGTAATAAAGATACTATGTTACAATTATAGTCGTTAAATTAAAATCAATCATTTTGCATTAGTTTTTACTATATAAATACATACTTGAAATTGACAAAGTCAAGTTGATGGGAAATGTAAAGATATTTTCATATTGTGATTGTAACTTTTTGGAGTGGACACAAAGAATCCATTTAAAAAAAAAACTTTGAACACTGAATTTTCCCTCAAGAAATTGTTTACGACAAGAATAATATAGTATAAGTTAAAATGCTAATAAAAAAAATTGTAATTTATAAATATCAACGCAAATGTATGTAAAAAAAATATTTTCCCCATATGAGACAACACTACTTCATCCCTAATAAAGGATTCTTAAAGTCCCAGAGACGTTTTGATTTCTGAATATGTAGCTTATTTTTCTCTCTTTTTCTTTTTATGTTTTTGTTCCCCTACCTCGTCCTTTTGTTATAAAGACTTGTTTTTAAAACGCATTTATTTATATTTACTTACCTTAAATGTAAACATAAATTAAATGACAAAAACACACCAAGAATAAAATATTCCTTTTAGTTTGACCTTTGGCTAGGGGGTAGTTTTGGACGCCCAACATCAAAAAATACAATTTTCGTCAATATTATCTTTGTGCCACCGTAAGTTATATAAGCTCACATACTATATATTTGTTCTAACCGAAACCTAGACTAGTCCTCAAACTTTAACCAATAACTTCCCCTGCTCTTTTCGAAAAGCAAACTTATTTCAAACTTTAATGTTCATTGGAGAGTTTATGCTTACCTTTGCAATATCGTGTGATATACGGAAAAAACAGGGATAAGAATTTTAAAGAACTAATTCTCAAAAGAGATTAGCCCTACACTTTTAAGCGAATAACTTGCTTTTCAATTTTGTTACCATAATTTAAAACAATTAAACTCTTATTTTTCACCCTTAATTCTGGAAAATGCCCAAAATTAATAAAATTTTCTTTTGAATACGGAGTATTTCTAAAAAATTTCAGTTTAAATTATTATTTTTTTTTTTGTTTAAAATTTTATTTTTTGCTTAATTAGACCGGGTGGGCTATAAAACAGATACGGTTTCTTACACTTTTAATAAATGTTAATACACATCTTTTATTCAAAGAAAGTGTAAGGGCACTATGTTAATAAAATATAACAAACTTAGTTTAGACATATAGATGCTTCTTATATACAAGATGTCTTCTTCTATATTTATTATGTCACTTTGTTATTTAAATGGCAAAAAAAAACAACAAAAACAACATATTTTCTTTTATTTATTTTTTTTGTGTGGTCTGTGAAAATGCGATAATCACAACTTTTATAAAAGATACTTATCATCCTCGTGTAATTAAAGCTTAGGTTTGGTGTGTAAAACGTCACACACGTAAGTTAGGTTTTACCTTTTATGCTACTTTTATGATTTTCTTTTTCACAATTAACTCTATTTTTAGTTTAGCTACCAATAGTACCCTCTACATTACATTACATATCTATTTTCCTTAACCTGTCTCGAAACTTTATATAAAAAATAAGAGCAGGGTAATGCGAATATATCCTTCACAGAACCTTTTAATATTATAAAATCATAACACCAAAAGTCAAATCTTATTATATCAAAGCCTTAAAGAGTTAGCCAATTCTCATCCTGACTAAGGAGCATCCGAGTTCTGCAAGATAAAGGATTCGGCATCGGTTTTAGCTTTAAATTTTACCATTATAAATAACCTTTTAAAACTTTAAAAAAAATATATTGGCCTAAATTACAGCTTTTTTTATTCTAAAAAATTTTGAGCATTGATGCGTTTTTCAGGTGGCGTGCGTCAAATGTGTTTAGAGCGTAGGTCAGGGCAAAAGACCCTCAATTTTTGTAGGACAGTATAATCATACCATTTTATTGTTATTAATATTATTATTTATCTAGCAACTGTGCAAAAATTAGCAGGTTATTTATAAATTACAAAATAATACGAATTTGATCTTTTGAGGGTGTGGGTATTGCGAAATGTCCCAATAGTACAGAAAACAAACCATTTAGCCCAGCTGTTAATGATAGATATTTTTTACCTCACCATTGCGTCATTAAAGAGTCAAGTAGTACCACTAAATTAAGAGTAGTATTTGACGCTTCCGTGAAGACTACAACAGGCATATCATTAAATGATATTTTACTTAAAGGGTTTAAAGTCCAACCTGACTTATTTGATATTTTATGCAGATTTTGCTCGGCTCCTTATGTTTTTATTTGTGACATAGAAAAAATGTACCGTCAAGTCAAAGTTAATCCAGACCAGTCCTTTTTACAAACAATTCTCAGAAAAGACAATCCAGAATCGTCTTTACGTCAAATTGAATTGACGACAGTCACATATGGCACAAATGCAGCGCCGTATTTAGCTACAAGATGTCTTGTTGAGTTGGCCAATCTAAATAACGATAAATTTCCTCAAGCTTGCTGGCACATTTTAAACCAATGTTATCTCGATGATTTTCTTTGTTTTGCATATTCAGAGTCAGAAATACAAAAACTATCGACTGATCTTATCACAATTTGTAACTCTGCAAAATTTAATTTACATAAGTGGTGCTCCAATTCACAAATATTTTTAAATTCTCTTTCTGAAAACCAAAGTCAAGAAACCTACACATTAAATACAGAAAATAGTCTAAATAAAGTTTTAGGAATTTCCTGGAGTCCAAGTGAAGACAATTTCTTTATTTGCTTTCCAAAAAATGTCCCGGATATGCCTATGACTAAAAGAAAAATTTTGCAAGAAATCTGGAAAAACGAAATTGATTGCGATTATTAATTGCCCCAAAACTTAATTTGTCAGTAGAAAGAATTTTCCAGTACATTTCACAATTGTCAGAGGTAACAATTCCTCGATTTCTTTTTATTCAACCAAATTTTAGTGAAATTGATTTATTTGGGTTCTGTGATTCCAGTCAAAAGGGTTACGGCGCATGCTTATATGCCCGTGCTGTCTATAAAAATAATGTTGTCTCTTGTCAGTTGATATGCTCAAAGTCTAGAGCTTTGCGGAGCGGTCTTGCTCGCAAAATTATGCTCAAGAATTTTGTCTATTTTTAAAGATGTCTTAAAATTTAAAACGGTCAACCTTTTAACTGATTCTCAAATTGTCTTGTCATGGCTTAATTCCGATTCGTCTAGATGGTCTACCTTTGTCGCAAACAGGGTTGCCAAGGTGCAGGAATTAACGTCAGATTTTTGTACTTGGTACCATGTCCCTTCACAGCATAACCCTGCCGATTTAATTTCTAGAGGTTTAAATGCAGATGAAATAAAAAATTGTTATCTTTGGTGGAATGGTTTAGAGGTTTTACATAAACCTGTCTTAAATTTAGAAAATTATAAACACGGCATACGTGAAACTTAAAAAAAAAATCTGTAAAAAAAGTTGTCAATTTATATGTATCAATTAAGTCTGATTTGGAGAACTTGTTATGAAAATTTTCTAGTTTTACAAAATTACAAAGAGTTTTAACATATTGCTTGAGATTTTTAAATAATGTCAAGTCAAAAACCGCAAAAAAGTCTGGATGTTTAACAGTTAAGGAATTGCAAGCAGCTTTGGATCTCATTATTAAATTTACACAAAGTAAATACTTTTCTAAAGAAATTTTAGAGCTAAAACCAAACACAAATGTCACATCTAAGGCTGTTAGATCTCTTAAACCCTTTTTAGACGAAAAGACGTTTTAAGAGTTGGTGGTCGTTTGTGTTATGCAGATTTACCTTACGAACATAAACACCCTATTTTACTTCTATCCAAAAATAATATTGTTAATTTACTTCTAACTAAAGAACATTTAGATTTATGTCATGCTGGTGCTAGAACTGTATTGTCAAATTTGCGAACTAGATTCTGGCCACTCAATGGTTTAAGAGAAATAAAAAGAATTATTCATAACTGTACAACATGTTTTAGATTTCGTGCTACACACTCTCAACAGGTTATGGCCTAAAGAGAGAATTTCTATCGTCAGACCTTTTTCTAATGTTGGTGTGGACTTTGGAGGCCCATTGCTGATCAAATCCTCTAGTTTGCGTCGAGCACCGTTAATGAAGTGTTACATCGCTATTTTTATATGTATGTCAACTAAAGCTGTACACATCGAACTAGTGTCCAGTTTGCCTACGGACGCCTTTTTATTTACTTTGAAACGCTTTATTGCACGTCGTGGCAAACCTCATACTATAAATTCCGATAATGGTACACATTTTTGTGGCAGTAACGATCGCCTAAGGGAAATGTATGAACATTTTAAAAATCAAAAAAAATCTGAAATAATATCTAATTATTTGTCTTCACTTGAAATTCAGTGGAAATTTATTCCACCAAGAAGTCCGCATTGGGGTTGCTTATGGGAGGCTGCAATAAAAAGTGAAAAATCTCATATTTATCGAATTGTAGGAAACAGTCACTTAACGTTTGAAGAACATACTACAGTCCTGTCCCAAATTGAGGAAATTTTAAATTCTCGTCCTTTATGTGCACTTTCTGAAGACCCTTCTGTCTTACACCTGGTCATTTTTTGATTGGGACAAGTTTAATGTCATACCCTGAACAAGATTTTTCAAATGTTTTCATTAATAGGCTATCCCGTTGGAATCACTGTGTTAAATTGCAGCACGATTTTTGGAAAAGGTGGTCTACGGAATATCTAAATAGTCTTCAAAAACGTACTAAGTGGTATTTTGAGTCAAATAACATTAGACCAAACGACATTGTTTTAATAAAAGAAGAAAATGTTCCACCTTTACTCTGGTCTAGGGGTAGAATTTTAGAGGTAATTCCCGGACATGACAACAAAGTAAGAGTGGTTAAATTAAAAACCAAAGATGGAATCGTTACAAGACCAATTACAAAATTGTGTCTCCTACCGATTAATGACAATGTTCAGACCAAATAGTGACATATTTAATTAATTTTTATTTAAACCCCCTGACGTAAATTTGTCTTATTTTGCGTGCTTTCATTTTTAGTCTATGTGTTATTAGTCTTTTCCGTGCAGTCTTGTCTTAAACTTAAATGCCTAATCTGTCATTTGTGACTTTGTCTATTAATTTTGTTTTGACGTCATTACGCCAACGGGGGAGGATGTTAATGCTTCATTAACATTTTACTTAATTTATTAAGTTATTTATTTTATAAAAAATAAAATCTAATGTCTACTAAAAGTTATTTATTTTATAAAAAATAAATCTAATGTCTATTAAAAGTGGCAACATAGCGGGTAGTACGTAAAAACCCAACCCGTTCGATCAAATTCTTTCTTTAACAAAGAAGATGCCGCTTGTCGGGGTGCAACAGTCTGTCTTCAGCGTCGTATGTTTATGCATGTCTCTTTATTTTATTTATCTTTCCGGACCCGTTTTGTCTAGCATCAATCATATAAAAATTTAAATAAATTTGTCTTCTACCCTTGAAGTAATGTAACGTGAGTTTTAAATGTATCTCCTTACAAACCTTTTCTGGAAATATTCATAAACTTGTTAATAGTGAGTAAAGTGTAAATGTAAAGACAATTAGAAATTAACTAGTGCAACATTGGACTTGATTGATGATTGATTGATGACATAAATACACAAGTTGAGGTTTTACTCGCATTGGAAACATTGGACTTTAAGAAAGCAGTTGTATTTTTTTTGTGTACTGTTCCGGATAAACATAGTTAATCGGTTCTGTACTGTTGAATAAATAGTTAAGGTTCCAAATACCTGTTTTATTGGGTGGTCTTTCAGATAAACACTGTTTTTAATAAAAATTAGAATTGATCAGCGCCATTATCTACAGTCAGTACAGGAAATCCTAGAAGATACCGAGTGAGCTTACAATAAAGCTGCGCGATGTATGGGGGGAAAATCGCCATAGAACCCCCAGGAGAAACCAGCAATTTTTTAAAAATGGATAGAATAACTTTAAATTCTAACAGTAGGTAGGAAATAGTCCAAGGATCAAAATCTATATCATGCCAAAGGGCGCCTTTACCTTGGGGCTGGTTGCCAAACCATCACAGGGGCGAAATTTTTTTATATTTTGACCAAAAATATCGCTAGAAAAATGATTTCTAAGCAAAAAATGTTTTATTATTTTTTTTGTAAAGTGCATTCTTATCGAGTTATTCGAAATCGAAAGTCGGAGAAGTCGAATGTCGATAAAATCAACGTTTTTAATCGTTTTTTTGCAAATAACTCGATAAGTATGCACTTTATCAAAACACCAAATAGCAAAATTGTAGCTTTTAAAAAAATAAATTGTATGTTTTTTTTGGTATTGCTGTGAGACTAATGCAAACTAAGTTGTGGTTTGTTAAAGGTCAGAGTTTCAAAGTTAAATAGAGCAAAATCTACGTATTTTTTGAGAAAAACTAATAATAACTTTTTTGAAGCATTTGCAAAGACTTTTTAATAAAAAAGATATCTTTTATAAGAGTTAAGTAAGTTTTGATTAAAATAAGGTTAAACCAAAAATTTTTTAAGTGCAAAAATCTTTAAAAACAACCCACTAATTACTACCCTAATTAAAATAGGTCGTAGCCCTTTTTCAATTCTCTTTATCTATGTATCATAAATACATATAAAAATTTTAACCGATTTCAACTCCTTAGTTTTAAAAAAATGGATCTGCAAATGAAAATCAAATTTCAGAATATTAATAAAAATTGACTTTTCTTGAAAATAGCTTGAACCCTAAAGAAGATACGTAAAAATTTCTAGGGTATTAAATTATAGCATTTTGAATTACAAATATTGTGCTTTTTTTAATTTACTGTAAGACGACAATTAAGTGATATATAATCAAAAAGCGTGTGCATAGACGAGCACTACTTTGTTTTAGCCCTTTAAACTCACCCCTTTAAAAAAGTAAGGATTTTAAACAGTTTTAATATATAGGACCTTATAGCTTTTGAAAAAAACGAACAAAATGGTTTTTTAAAGAACTTTTTATTACAAAAACTGAAGAGTTATGCTAAAAAACAATTTTTTGGAGCATGCTAAAAGCGACTTAAAGCTTTTTTTAAGAAATCTGCGGTTTTGTACTATTTTTTGCACTTTAATATTGTAAGGGTTGCATTTTTGAGGATTAAAAAACAACAAAATTAAATTAAGAATACTTTTGAGCAGTCACATTTTTTAATCATAAATCTGTGACAATATGTTAATTTTTCTGGGGTAAACATTTTTTTATTAAATCATTATAAGGGTTGATTTTCAAGGGTTAAAATCGATATAAGCCTAATTTTATGTGACTTAAGCTTTATTAAAAAAGTTTTTGCAATAAGGAGTAGTTTTTACCCCCAAAAAATAAAAAACAACCTTCAGCTTAATGAAGATTTTAAAGAGGAAAGTAAGTTAAACTTAATCACAATTTTTTATGCAAAACAATGTGATAACATATTAATTTTTTTAGGGTAAATATATTTTTTTAATCATAATGGGGGTTTATGTTTAAGGGCTGAAATATTTCATATAATTTTTGAAAGAAACAAAAAAATACTTTTTTAACTTATTTAAGTTAAATTTTACTTAACTAAAGCTTTAATGTATAGTTTTATTTGTGTTAGCAATAAAGATTGGTTTTCACCCCAAAAATAAGGAGCGCCCATTGGCATGATAAAGATTTTAAAGAGGAGGGTAAGTTAAGCTAAATCCTAAATTTTTATACAAATATATGCTATTTTTGTAGATTTATTTACATACCGGGTAAATCAGCGGATATAACACAGCTGATTACTTTCTTATTTACAAAGATGTTACTTTAAAATTGGAAAGGTTTCTATGGGTAATGTGCTGTAAGTTTAAAAAACAGATAATGTATAACAGTATGCTTTATATTATTTTGGTCTAATTGATGTGAGTGGTATGTGGCTATATTTTATATATTTAGAAGAAAAGTTCTAAAGCTGGTTGCAGAACTTTGATAAATAGAATAGAAACGGTACAATTTTATTTGTCCATTTTATAAAAATTATTTTTTCACTATATTTAAAAGATTCAATTATCACCATTGATTTAAAACGTCAGTGCAATAACAAGAGATATTTTTTATTCCGTTTTCATGCAATAATGTTGGTATAATTGCCAAAGCAAATTAATGAGTATGACTGTATATGGCAAAGAAAAATATTTGTTTCATGAAATGGACAAATAAAAATACAGTAGAGTCTCTCTAATCTGAACTAATTGGGACCGAAACCTGTTCGGATTAACGAAAATTTGGATAAGGCGGAATTTAGTCACATAATGCCGTATTCTTGTCTTTTTGAGGTGTCAGATGTGTAAAATATTAAAGGTTAGACTCTAAATACACCTTTATTATTTAACAATAGACGGTGTAAAGCCTTTTTAGTGCATGGCGTCAAAAGCAGATCACTGATCATAGTGCTAGTAAATAATTTGTAAGTGTTTAACAAATAAATAAATTATGTATAAGATTTTGTTAATTAACGTACGACTTTACTTACTTACTAAACCTTGTTTTTCTTTACTTTTCCTAGTTTTTAAATTTTATAAAAAAAAATATGCTGGTCCTGTTTGCATTAAGCGGATTGGGCAGATTTTGTGACACATGGTTAAAATGAAAATTTTGGGGCGAATTTGAAATCTAGAACAGCATAGGATGATATTTAAAAAATAATAATAATTACTTTTGGTAAACCGGGAGTTTCAAAAATAATTTACTGAATCAGTGTAACTATATGCTATAAAAATCCTTAAAATTTTAAAATAATATCCAGGTAAATAAAAAGTAAGCAGCTATTCTGTTAGCTGTGTCACCGGGTTTAACACAAAAAATATTTTTATTTCGTTAGCAAACAAAAAATAAAAGGCAATAAATAAGTATTTTACTTGATTACAAATATATTATACTTTGCTTTATTTATTTAAACCACCATATCCAATAAAAAAGAATGATCACTATATAAAAAATACACATAGTTCGGAAGCGAATTTTACAGAAAAATAATTCCTGGACGCTACATCCATACAAGGATAAATTTAAACCACAAGTTGAGCTATACTTAACTTTTACAATAATAAAATAAATTGGAAAAGACAGAACCGAAAGATCAGAGTAGATATGTTAAAGTATTTTAGCCGACGTAAGTTCGGAAAGGGAAATAGGATATAAAAGATAATTCCTAATGAAGGCCTGGAAATGTCTATATTTTTTTGTAAAAATAAAATATTGTTTTGGTATTAAAAATAAGGTATTTACAGGAAAATTGTGTAATTATTCTTGGTAATGGCTCTATTTCCATAAAAGGTACAAATATGTTTAAAAAATCAAGTTTTATTTCGGGTTAAATCTTTTAAGGAAAATTCATGCTTTCTGGAATTTGGGGTCAGTATTGCAATTAACATCAATAAGGTAAATGATTTTTTTGTTCTACCATCAAATTTTTGTCATAGTGAAAGTAACTTTTTTTTAAAGAATTCAAATATTTTGAGCCCCAAACCAGTATTATTTAATTAGATCCAGTTAAATACGTGTAACACTGCTCTGGTTTTCCAATCCCGCTTAAAAAATTAAATATTAAAATAAAGAATACTTTTGTTAATAAAACCATAAATTTAATAAAATATGAAAGAAATACTTCTCAATTAGAAAAAGAAAAAAGGTTGGTGTAACACCTGTGCCTTGGGGAATCCAAGTATTTATTTGACAGTATTAAAGAGAGTTACTAACAACATATTATACAGGGTTATTCACGGTATAGGACACGAAATATTAAGCCTAAACTAAAAGATATTGAAAATTTTATTATTTGGAATAAGAAATACATTTTAAAATTAGTTTTATAATATGCAGGTTGTCCCAAAATTGCGAAACATATCAAGCTTATGTTTTTTTTAATGGAACACCCTGTATATTATTTCAATTTTGGCTTTAACGACCCTAATAAAGATAGGTTTAATAAGAGTTTGATATACCTAAACTTTGAGGTTTTTAAAATATTTTGCTTTATGTGAAAATTGAGAAAAAATTTTAATGTCAAACTTCTCGAAACGTATTTCCTCTTTTTTCACCACATTCATACTGGTTGTTGTCAATTGATTATAGAAGAGATATGAAGTTTTATTTGTCAAAATTGAAAAAAAAAGCATACAGGGCCTTCAAATATTAGGATAAAATAATTTCGGATTTTGACATGGATAATTTTTTTAATTTAAATGGAACACACTGTATTTTATATCACCAATGAATGCGAAAATGGATTCTGAACTATATTAGGTTCTTTTATACCTAAATTCTTATATTCTCATAAAAAATGGCAATTTTGGAAATGCAAAAGATTCTTTATTTAGTTTGATATTCACAGAGGCTATGGAAGTTTGACAACCGCTATCGCTTGTATCCACTTGTCAGTTATTCAAAAGTGTTTTCTCGCAAAATGTTGTTTGATAAATTAAAGTTTTTTGCAGTTTACCTTTTTTTTGTTCCAATCATTAAAAATGAAAGTTTGTCCTAGGGAAGGATCGACATGATATTTATTCTTGGTGAATGTCTCCAAAACAGCTTGTTTGCATCCCGCGTCTATACTGAAAGGTTTCCTGACAGAAATTACCCAAATTAGGCTGCTTTCAAAGGATTATTAATCCAATTTAAAGAAACTTGTAGTGTTGAGTACAGAAAAACCCGTTATCGAAAATGAGGATACTTAATTTGCCGTGATCGCTGCAGTAGTCGAAATTCCTCATATCGGACAAAACAGAATTGCTCAGAATAACAATATTAGCCAGGCAAGTGTTTCTAGGGTACTTAATAAGCATAATTACCATTTTCATAAGATTCAGCGTCATTAAGAACTTTCCGAAAACGATTTTGATGAAAGAGTTCAATTTTGTACTGTTTAGTCACGAATGCACTTTTCGCAATTCAACCGACACAATTTCCATTATTACTCTGATTTCAATCCGCACCAGTCTAAAATAATAAATAACGAACAGAGATGGTCTGTAAATGTATGGGGTGAAGTAATGGGTCGCTATGTGATTGGCCCTTATTTTTTTGACAAATATTTAAGTGGAACAACATTTCCAGACTTTCTCGAAAATGAGTTCCCGCTTTTATTGGAAGATATTCCTTAGAGATAAGAAGAATTATGTGGCTTCAAATGGATGGTGCTCCACCTCATTTTTTGCGGAGTTCGGCAATTTTTGAATGTCCATTTTCGAAATCGGTAGATAGAAAGAAATGAACCTACAGAGTGACCCCCCAGATCCCCTGATTTGACCTCACAATCCACATCCACATATCACCAACAAAAAAGACAGGCTTTTTTGTGGGGATATGTTTAGGATAATGTTTTTAAATTATCTTCGACAACACCAAAAAATATAAAAGAACGTATCAGAGAAGCTTTCCGTAGCGTTAGCCCAGAAATGTTAGTGAACGTGGGTAAAAACTTTGAGAAGAGAGTACGTGTGTGTTTACAGTCAGATGGTCATCATTTTGAGCACTTATTGTAATTTTTTTTTTATTAATCGTTTTGCATTTTTTTCCATGTTGGTTTTTGTTTTAAATCTTTGTAAATTATGAAAGTAATTCATTGTGATATTGTTAATAAAATACTATTTTCTTGAATTTATATATTATTACGGGTCTGCCGTTGTCGTGCGCTGTCGACTAGCAGGCTTTTTTCATAAACTACTTTGTAAATATCAAACTAAGTAAAGAATCTTCTGCATTTTCGAAATTGTCATTTTTTATGAAAATGAATTGAGTTAGGTAAAGAAAGACCTAATATAGTTCAAAAGAGAATTTATTTTCGCATTCATTGGTGATATAAAATATAGTGTGTTTTATTTAAATTAAACAAGTTATAGCCTGTCAAAATCTAAAATTCTTTAATTCTAATATTTAAATGCCCTGTTTATTTTTTTTTTCTAGTCAAATAGAACTTAAATTATAATCAATTGACAACAACTAGTATAAATGTGGTGAAAAATTCAAAATATTTTGAAAACTTTAAGGTTTAGGTATAGGAAACTCTTATTAAACTTACCTTTATTTAGGTCGTAGAAGCCAAAATTAAAATTATATACAGGGTGTTTCATTAAAAAAAAACATAAGTTTAATATGTTTCGCAATTTTGGGACACCCTATATATTATAAAACTTATTTTAAAATGTACCCCCAATAAGACTATATTTATCCCAAATAATAAACTTTTTCAATATGTTTTAGTTTAGGCACAATATACCGTGTCGTATACCATGAATAACCCCGTATATATTTTGATAAAAAAAAATGTTGGTAACACACATCAGGTATTAAGTCAGATAAAAATCACAATATGCCAGACCTAATTACCCTTTAATATTTCTAGTTACCTAAAAAAATAAAATGGTAACTTCTAATATATTAAGAAAATAGATGAATTATTCGCTACCTTTTTAGTCTATATTTAGGGAAATCCCTAGTCTTTTCTCAGTTATCCGGAAAAACATAAAAAATTAAGGTATCTATATTAATTTAAAATAACCTTTGTTGTGTTATTTGGCACAACGAAGTTTTTGACATTAGAAACAAATGAAACATTTTAAGATAGCTACGTGGCACGTAACCTAATTATCATTTTAAAAATATTTAATTTATTTATTAAATGTTTTCATTGTTTGCCCCAAGGTCATAGACAATATTAAATGTTAAATAAACGAGGTTTTTTTGAACCTCCATTGTCTTAATTTATTAAAAAAATTCAAAGTTTTAACTGGTAAGAATCTACAGTCATCCGCAGGTAAATACTAAATAAATTAAATGGCTACAAAGGTATTCCTACCAAAACCAAGTACGCTGATGTACGAAGGCTATGGACTAGATAAACTCATGCATGTAACGCATAAGTTAATCTAGGTCTAAGGCTAAAATTATATTTGGTTATAAAAGATTTCCATGCATTTCTGCCTTATTTTGTTAGATATTAAAAAAGTTTAAAAACATCTATCAAAATGTAATTTTGTGCTTAGACCTAGATAATCTTGGTATAAATGTCATAGTCAAAGGTCTCTTCGTGGAATGACTGGTTTATCCCTGGTTTGACCAAAGCCTTCGGGCCAACCCCGAAATAAATTCCAATATCAGCCTTTGACTAAAGTATTTTTAGTGAAACCTAGAAGTTCCTAACTTTTTAGTCAAACATCTAAAAGTAAAAAAATCTGTTTCCGGCTTTGCCTACTCGATTCTAAAAGCGACTGGCCGACTCGGTCAAACGTCGACTGTACTTGTAACACGTTTAAATAGGTTTATACTTGCGGTTAGTTGTGCTTAGTTGTGGTTAGTTGTGGTTAGTTTTGGTTAGTTGTGGTTAGTTGTATTGTGCAATTCTAAATATCATAATGCCTCACCATGTCTGAATAAAAACTTTTTATTTTTATTTTAACTATGACAATATAACAACAATAAACATTAAAATAAAAAAAAATCGTTTTATTACATCTAATTTAATAAACTGAGACTTTCTAATACCTAATTAAAGTTTGATTGATTAAACCCCGATTTCATTAAATTGAGTTTTGACGTTTGCCTGACCAAATTAGTCTCTTCTAGGTTTAAAGAAAATTCTTTAGTCAGAGGCCGAAAAACTTCGTTTGTTTGGGCTTTGACTAAGACTTCAAGTCAGACCTGAGGATTGACTAGTCAAGCCTAGGAACGCCGGAGCTTCGAGGATTGACTATAACATAAATACCCTTGTTGCCATGTAACTTATTTAGTATTGAAAACTGTGTGTTAGTGAAGACAGCTAGAGGTACTAAGCAGGTCAGAAATATTTTTTTTAATAAATTTACACAATGAAAGTATCGAAATTTATCTTTTATTAACACACAATAAACTTTTTAAAATAGGGCACTGTGAATATAATTGAAGCATTTTATTTAGGCAACAATTTTTATAATTTATTTAATTATTTTATTTATTAGCCATTTAATTTTACAATTGTTTAAATATTATGTCATGTTTAATATGACACCCTGTACTTATGCATGTTTTAGTATCCTGTAAAATCCGTTAAAACGTAAAAGAAAGTATCGAAATATCTTTTATTAACACACAATACACTTTTTAAAATAGGGCACTGTGAGTATAATTTAAGCATTTTATTTAGGCAACAATTTTTATAATTTATTTAATTATTTTTTTTATTAGCCATTTTATTTTACAATTGTCTAAGTATTATGTCATGTTTAATATGACACCCTGTACTTATGCATGTTTTAGTATCCTGTAAAATCCGTTAAAATGTAAAAGAAAGTATCGAAATATCTTTTATTAACACACAATACACTTTTTAAAATAGGGCACTGTGAGTATAATTTAAGCATTTTATTTAGGCAACAATTTTTATAATTTATTTAATTATTTTTTTTATTAGCCATTTTATTTTACAATTGTCTAAATATTATGTCATGTTTAATATGACACCCTGTACTTAAGCATGTTTTAGTATCCTGTAAAATCCGTTAAAATGTAAAATATAAGTGGGCATTTTCACTGTGAAAATGCTTACACATTAATATTAATTAAATAATTTAAATTGTAATAACAGCAAACAAAATTATTTTATGTTTATATTTATTATTAAAGTTATACGCTTAAAATTATAAATTTTATTTGGTATGCTTATACAAGATCTATAATTATTTATTTTTAATATAGCTATATCAATATGTAAAAAAATAATAAAACATAGCTATTTTTTAAACATATTAAATATTGGAAAAATTTCTTTTTAATCGTATATATAGTATAATTTCTCTACGTGGCAAATAGTTTTTATTGCCCTTAGATTAGATTAGATTATTTGAGCAGAGATGGCAAAAATGACCTCCATCACTGCAACCTTACCAGATTTATTGTGGTTTCTCCTATTGTTTTTTAGAGTACCTTGTCCAGGCCCGTCTTCTTAACTAGACTCCAGAGTCTTGACACTGGCCACTCCATATATCTTGCCGGTTTTGGCTTTTCCTCACCAAGCATAGTAAACGTAAGCCTACATAGTACTTCGCAGTGGCACGACACATGTACGGCTGTTTCTTTAACCTCCTGGCAGAACCTACACAGGCTATCCTCCACCAGGCCTATTCTTTCCAGGTTCTTGTTGAGTTATCAATATCCTGATAGTTGACCTACCGTTATCCTTACGACCTTACGACTGTGGCTCAGTAGGTCCGAGGTAAACTTGGCCGAGCAGGTCTTAATGAACTGCTTAGCCTGTCGTTGTCCTGGTGTTTGTACCCACCAGCTTTGAAACTCTCTGTCTACCCAGCTCTTAATAGATGTTTTAAAGAGGCCTGCCGAGATTCCACAGAATGGCTCAAGGCCTATCATTTCCATGGCTTTCCTTGCCCTTGCTCTATCCTGTAAAATTAAGATATACATTTTATGACAGGCAGGACTAAGATCCTTAAATTAATAAAGGTAGTTTATTTTTGCTCACAAATTCGGTCAAATTGTTCCAAAAATTATTATAAATCTTTTTTTCGTGTTTTTGGTGATATATGTATAATTAAAATTAATATTTTAATGTTACAAATAATACTGGATTTTTGTAAGCCAGGCAGACAAATCAAAGTTTTAAATTTAATATAGAAGGTAGATGGGTTGTTCTAGAAACTAATGATAAAAATGAGCTTGATTTCAGCATTTTTTGTACATTCTTGTTGCGAAATTTAGTCTAATATCATAAATACAACGTCCTTTAGCTTATGTTATTAGGAACAGTCAAAATATTTTAAAGTTTTAAATTTATGGCAGTTAAGTGGCGGGACACTAATAGTGAGCAAGATCACGTCCAGTGGACGACCCTCTGTTTTCCACTGATCATAAAAATTAAAATGATTTTTAAAAATTTTAATTTTAAAAATAATTTTTTTACAATAAAAATTTTAGCTACTTTTAATTAAAAACTAGATTTTAAGTCGGCCCTTAAAGATAAATTAACAAAATTTTTGATATCTATTGACAAATATGTATTTTTTAGTAAAAAATGAATAACTTAAAACTAGTTTTTTATTACTATACTGTTAATTAATTTTTAAGTTAACAAATGAAAATTTTATTGTTTTTTTGTTAATATGAAGTTTTTTTTTTAATTGGTTACATGCGTTATTTATTTAAGAGTTCATTCGCTCCGCGAAAATTGGATCCAATTTGGGGTTCGGGGCATAATGTTTTTTTCAGAAACGGTATAAGTTACCGATAATTTTTAAAAACTATAGGAAAGCCAACACTTAAATTTAGGCTTCTGCTGTAATAGTTTTTAAAATTTGGATTTAGTTTTTAATATTTCCTTGAGTGAACGTCACTCTAAAATTGGTT
Organism: Listronotus oregonensis; assembly: GCA_019359885.1. Lineage (NCBI taxonomy): Eukaryota > Metazoa > Arthropoda > Insecta > Coleoptera > Curculionidae > Listronotus > Listronotus oregonensis. Next base: position 28,419 of record JAHBCN010005921.1, on the reverse strand, counting down.
ATATTTAGATACTATTTTTTCTTAACTCGACTTACATTTCAAAAATCCGTTACAGCAGAGGCATAGATTATTTCCTTACCTTTAAAATTGTGTATAATTTATGTCATTTAAGTAAAAAATAGTTACAGAAAAACGTTATCTTCTGTAGGCTTGCAATCGGAAATAACATCACATGGATACACCGAATTTGGAAGAACCTAAATAAAACATAATATTTTTAATGCGGCTATACGAAAATTGTGGTAGTGTTAATCTCCGCCCACCGTCTCCGCGTCCTTTCGCCCGACCCCTAAGGTGTAGCGTAAATGCACTCTTAAGAGTCCGGAATAAAATTTCACTGCTCGCGATTAGTTTAAATAATATGGCACCAGGCGGCCCGCATCCGAGCGTCAGAGTACATTACAGCTTCGGTTAATTATAAGTTTACCGCTTGTTTACGATTTTCATTTTTTATATGCGTCTTCACGTAAATAAAGAAGAATTTTAGTAGTCATTAAAATTTAATCGTTAAATGGGTCATACGTGCATGAGTTAAATAGTTATTAAAACTAAGAACTGAGGTTGTAAAAATTTGTGTTTTGTTTCTTAATCTATTAATATGATAATTTTTATTCATATTAATGATAATTTCTGCGATTTAAAATGGGCTGAGTAAATAAATGTGTTAATGCAATCCATTAAATAAAAAGAATCATAAATACGTCATTAAAAATTTACTTCTAATTACAGCCTATCGAGCTTGCGATTTTAAATATGTTTTTGGATATGATATGTGCAATTCTTGTGAAAGAGCAGTTTATCTGGGCCGTAAATCTGGAAAACCTAAAAATCCTTGCAAAGAACCTGTTAATAACAATCTAAGTATCGATGCGACTGATGCAGAAGGTAATGAGATCAAAGATGATAACAAGAAAGGCCCGACCTTTAACAGGGTGTTTGAAAAATAGACGGAGATATTGTAACGGGCGATTCCTTGTTTAAAATTACAAGAAAAAGTTTCTATAAACATGGGTCCGAAAATGCACAGTTTTCAAGATACAGGGTGCTAACTTTTTAAAAAAATATTAATTTTTTATTAATATTTTTAAAAATATTTACTCGATTCTTTTGATATTTGGCAATATTATTGGTTGTATTAAGAGGCTAATTTAGCCCTAAATAGATTAAACTTATAAGGTCCAGTGGCGTCCCGGGGAGCATCTTAGCGAATAAAATTGGCAAAAAAACGTACGCCACTGCCTTTTCTTCTTCATCTTCTTCACCCCTTGTATTTTTTTCGTATCTCGTTCGTTTTCAGGAAAAAAAAAAAAACAGTTTTATTGCATGCGACTGGAAAAAATTGGTTTATTAATTTTTGCTAAAAAAATCACGGTTGGCCTGGAATATAAAAAAATCAAAAACATTTCTAGAAAAAAATTTTAGTGCAACAATAGCTACAACAAATGTTGAAAATGTCCACCATCCATTTCTATACACCTTCTCACTCGACGAATCATTGAACGACGAACTCGAGCTAAAATACGAGATTTATTTCTCACTCCTTCGCAAACATTTACAATTTTATTTCTTAGCTCTTCTATTGCTTGTATGGGAGTGGCGTAAACCAGAGTTTTAAGGTGACCCCATAAATAAAAATCTATTGGATTTAAGTCAGAGGAGCGAGGTGGACATTGAATTGGTCCCACCTCTTCCAACCCAATTTTTCCCAAAGGTGTTATTTAGATGAGTTCTAACAGCTATACTAAAATGAGGAGGAGCTTCATCGTGCATAAAAGTTATTTGATTACGTGCATTTAGAGGAACTTCTTTCAGCAGTACGGGCAATTCTTGTTGAAGACACTTTAGGTAAGATTAGCCGTTTAATCTTAAGGGTAAAAAGAAGAGCCCAATTGAATTGTCACCAACAATACCCATCCACACATTTAAAGAAGATTGTTCCTGGTGACGACATTGTACGTAAGCATGAGGATTTTTTTCACTCCAAACATGAGTGTTATAGAAATTAACAATACCATTGGCAAAACTGCAAACGGGGAGAAAATCTCTTGGTAGTAATGCCTGCACACGTTAAACATAATACGGATACAAAAGTTGTTCGGAAAGAACCTGCCACACAGTGCTGTTGGAATAATTATCCCCTAATTGAGCTGCTATAGTCCTGGTACTTATACCAGGATTTTGTTCCACGGCACGTAAAACTGTCTTCTTAAACTCAGGCGTTCTTACGGACCTCGGTCTCAGACCCCTAGGATTGGTGGGAATCGCAAAACTTCCTAAATTACATTATTGTCAAAAACATTACAAAAAAGAAATAAGAAATTTTACCTCTTTCCCGTAATCTACAGTCTCCGCTCTCAAAGGATTTACTATCTGGAAGTTGCCGTTGGAGAAACGCTTCTGCATACAGGCGCCTTACTGCATAACAGTTACACTGTAAGCACGTGCATACATTACATGCATGTCTGTCATTTTCAAAAGTGTAATTTTCCATCACAAAAACCGAAATAAAAACTTTTTAGAGAAATTTCACCAAAAAAATTAGGTGAATAACTATTTTCTAGAGGAACTGACGCTTGTCAGTGTCAAACCTCCATGCAAAAATGATTTTTTGGTTTCCAAGGCACCTGTGATTTTTTTAGCAAAAATTAATAAACCAATTTTGTTTAGTGGCATGCAATTTTTTTTTCTCGAAAAAAAAAGTGATATACAAAAAAATACAAGAGGTGAAGAAGTTGTATTTTTAGACGCTTAATCAAACAACAAATATTAAAGTTGCAAAAAAGACAGTGGCGTACATTTTTTGCCAATTTTATTCGATATTCCCCGAGACGCCACTGGACCTTATAATTTTAATCTATTTAGGGCTAAATTAGCCTCTTAATATAAAAAATGATTTTGCCTAATTTCAAAAGAATTGAGTAAATATTTTTAAAATATTAATAAAAAATTAATATTTTTTTAAAAAGTTATTACCCTGTATCTTGAAAAATGTGCATTTTCGGACCCATGTTTATAAAAACTTTTTCTCATAATTTTAAACAAGAAATTGCCCATTACAATATTAGACGAATATCGAACACCCTGTATGTGATGCTCTAGATCAATTAAAAATTCATAACGCTAATACATTTTATTGGAGGTCGGTGAATCACCAATAAAATTGAGACGAGTGTCTCAGAGTGTAAAAAAGCTATTTTAACTTTTGTGAAAAAATTGAGTGGTACTGGTATTAATTATAAAAATTTAAAACCAAGCAAATAGTAGATCCGGAAAAATCCAAGTGTTAACTACTTTTCTTTTGGATTGGCTAATAACAATGATACGACGCGAATTTAAAGTTGCCAAGAGAAAAGTACAAGTTGCTAAAAATATTAAAAAAGATCAGGATTTGCGTTACAGCCTAATACTAAAAAATCAAAAAGCCTGGAACATTCAACACTCGATCGCGTAAAATATTTTTATTTTTCTGATGATGTTAGCTGTGTGATGCCTGAAATAAAAAAAATCTGTTACTGTTTTTTGGTGGTGGTTAAAAAATCCAGAAACAAAAAAGACCCTTACTTTTTAATAATAATGATTTATATAAAAAATTTAAAGAAGCTTTTCCGGATGAGAAAAATTTCAAACTTTACGACCCCGGGAATGCTAAAAAAGCGGATTACATAATGTCTGTGTATGCAAAATTCACCAAAATGTAAAATTACAATTACACGGAATAAAGAATGAACTGAAAAATTAATTTCTCTGAACGCTTAAATGACTTGATACAAAGCTCTGTTTGCGTGCAACCTACATTATGATGTTTTTTTTCTAGATGTAAAAAGTGTCCAGAAGTTAATTTTGTCATTGAAAAGTTAAAATAATTAATTGATATTTATAAAATTAAGGAAATACACTTCTCAAAACTGGAAGTGGACTGGCCACTTCTCTGTGTATTTTTAAAGCTCATTAAAATGAAATCTACCCAACCGATTCATAAAAACATTTTTTTTTTGTTTTGAAGCCTTATTTTTCTAATTCTTTAAAGCAATCACTTTAATTATACAATGTGAGTAAAAAAATAAATACAGAATAAATTGTGGACCAATGTTTGTTTGCCCAAGTTTCAGACTAGGTGTGGTTCTTATGAAAAGTAACCAATTTGAATATTATTTTTATTTGAATAGCGGGAGGCCATAGCAATCATTTGCTTTTTGAATTTTAAAACTATCTTTCTTGGTAAAAAAAATGGTCCACAAATAATCCTGTATTTATTTTTTTACTTACCTTGTATCATTGAAGTGATTTTAAGTTTTTGAGAATAAGAAAAATAAGGCTTTAAAACAAAAAAAATGTTTTTAGGAATCGGTTGGGTGGATTTCATTTTAATGGGTTTTAAAAATACACAGATAAGTGGCCACCACTTCAAGTTTTGAGAAGTGTATCTTTTAGCCAATGAAAAACTACCGACAGAAAAAAAAAGACTAAATATAAACAAATTACTCACATATTATTGATCTAAGTGCACACTTTAAAAAATAACTTGTTAATTGGATAATTTTTTTTATTTGTTTTTTAATTAATAAAAGTAAAAATTTATTACATTAACATGATTGTTACAAAATCATCAAATTTCATTTTATAAATTTGCGTTATAATTATTGTTTTCATTTTTTACGCAGTTAATAATTTTACACATTCGCTTTGAATATTGCAGGACTGAATTTGTTGAAGCGACGTATACTAAGGAAGATTTTTTAAGTGAGCTAGAAAATAAGTAGTCAGTGCTATTTAAGCATAATTTCGTGGCAAAATCTGAAGCGCCTTATTTCTCTAAACAAAAAAATATCTACTAAAGCTGAAAAGTTTATAGAATGTCTCGATTTTTTCGAAAATATTTCATTTTTTGTGCAAGACGCTATGCAATCGCACCATTGGTCCAATTATCAGGCTACACTTCACCCGTACTTTCTGTATTATAAAGAAAATGGTCAAATTTTAATATTTAATTACTAGTTCGTTTTTCCTGTTTTTGTTTAGTAATAGAAACTTAATTTATTGTATTACTCTTTGCATTAATAAAAATAATACATTTTTTTAATAATTATATTTTTAATTTTTATTTGAAATTATAATTAAATGAACCTGCAATGTACTCGAACGCACGGCCGCCCGGTGTTCTGACAGAGCTTGGCACCCGGTGCGCTGTGATAAATAAATTCTTAATGTTTACACAAATCGCGAGCAGTGAAATTGTATTCCGGGATCTTACACTTAAATATATAACGCATGTATCTGATAAAAAAAACTTCATATTTTTACAATGAAATTTTTATTTAAGTTAAAAGTTATTTAACAATATGATAATAAACAAAGAATTTTAAGTTATTAATATTTTACTAAAACATAAATATTTGACAATGCATCCTAAAAATTTCGTTAATTTATCTTCGACTGTTGTTTAAAATCGATTTTTTAATAAAACGTACCTGGAATTTTCACTGTAAAAAAATTATTGTTAAAATTAAAGTTTTCAAAAATCGTTTCGGGTTTAATTTTTCATGGTAACTACTTACGAAAAAAAATACATGGACTTAATTTTTATGATTAAGTGGCAAATAGGGGGTCCTCTTGACGTGATCTTGCTCAGTGTGACCAAGATACTGGGAAAAAAAGTAAAATTAACCAAAATCAACGTTTCTTTATTAATTTATTTCATTTTTCAACAAAACATTATGCTTTAAGCAATAAATTGCAGGGCTGAATTTACTGGTCGACCGTAGCTCAGTGCTAACATGGGTCGAACGTAGCTTAATCAATGAAAATGTACGATCAACAACGTTGCAAAGCTGTTAAGCTGTCTGTTTTTAAATTTAGTTACACCAAAATAATGTATTATTATTTAATTTATATAAATACAGTTTTTGATCTACATTTATCTATTTAACCCTAAAACTAAGTAATCATTTATATTTTACGACTTTTATAGGTACCTCCTTCTTTCGTTTATAATTTGGGTCTTAAACTCATTAAAATATTTTCCGGTTAAGCTTACCTAGCCCTTAAAATAATATATATTGTTTTGTTTCTAAAGATACTGTTATATAAGGTGTAATTAAACATGTAGTTAGTCCTGGTTAGTATTTTTTGTTACATACCTCTAAAATAACAACCATATCAAATAAGAAAAAACAAATACCATAATTTTAGAATATTTCCACTTCTGCTACTGCTAACAAAAAATAATAAAATTTAAACATTTTCTTTTGAAAGCCACTTTTTTTGCAACAAATTTGGCTTTTAAAAATTACAAGAGTTTAACATTGCTTAGCTGCTAAAATCACTTAACTGACAAATTAATAATTTTTTATAGTAGTAGATATATTGCGACAGCGCGTCGTTTTTGCAAATACAACATTCCTAGGCCGCCGTCCCTTAAAAACTTAAAAGTCCTATATTAATATTCTTCATTCGTTAGAGGCAAAAATAGCCCCCTACCTCTAACCGAGCCAAAAGTTGATAAAATTTGGTACAGATGTAGTATTTGGTACCCGGAAACCAAAAATATCAAAATCCTTGCTTAGGGGTGTCAGAAGGGGGGTGAAAATCACCCTTAAACATGGAAAAATACAGCGCGTCGTTTTTGCAAATAAGTTAACAAAATATAATATTCCTAGGCCGCCGTCCCGTAAAAACTTAAAAGTCCTATATTATTATTCTTCATTCGTTAGAGGCAAAAATAGCCCCCTAGCTCTAACCGAGCCAAAAGTTGATAAAATTTGGTACAGATGTAGTATTTGGTACCCGGAAACCAAAAATACCAAAATCCTTGCTTAGGGGTGTCAGAAAGGGGTTGAAAATCACCCCCACCAGTGGACTTTTTAAGTGCCATAGAAGAAACAGCTTGATGAATTCCTGTGTTGTGACCGGGCCAATACGTACGGCGCTGCTTGTATTTTATAAATTTCTGAGATCTCAAGTTGGAATACTGTAGTTTTTTTTTTGGTAGCTAATTTTGATTTTCGAGTTCATACGACCTAGGAAATTGATGGTTAATTGTTGGTAACAATTTTATGTTGCAAATTGGTTCGTTTTCGGCTCAAAGCTAGCCCGATATCAATAAGCAAAACGTAACTTGTAATTGCCATCTTCCGGTTCACAGCTTGTAGTAATGGTGAATTTATAACTTTTTAAACAATTAAACAATTATACATTGTTTAAACAAAACTGGATTTTTCACCCTCACTAGGGATACTTTGGTCCTAGAGGGTGTATTTTAGTAGGGAAAAAACTTTTCGACTACATATTTGAGTCTAGCGTAAAAAAGTACATTGGAACACAATGGCTGATCATCTGGCATCCAGAAATCCATCTTCCACCCCTTCTAGGGGTAGTTTTTGGCCTCTGGGTTCAATCCTAGACGTATAGGGCTTTTTTTCTAAGGCCGCCGAAATACCTAGCAATACTATGTTTCGGTCAAATGGTCGGGACATTTTTTTTGTAAAGCTGTGTAATTAAAGCCATGATGTGTAACAGTGTTAAATTGAGGTAATAAAATAAAAGCAGATGCATTAAATGGACTAAATATTTTAAATTAAATTTAAATTTGTTTTTATTTCTGTTAAATTAAGTAAGGCGTTAATTTAAATTTTTATTACCTAATGCGTTCAAATATAAAATGCAAAATATATTTTTTTATAAAGCACTATATTGCATTGAAATAATCTACTAAAAAAAGTTTTAAATACACAATTGCACACCGGAATGCAAAATGCTTGTTTATGGCTGTACACGAAAAAAATTTTTAATAATATTTGCAATTAATTTGTTAAATTTGATGCTTTCTTGTAATATTTGTAATAAACAAAAAATTTGCCTTTAATAAAATTTATAAAAGCAAAATAATTAATTCCCCAGTTTTTGCTTTTTGTTGATATTTATATCTGTTACAAAATTAATTAAAAAATGTGCCTTGGATCAAAACTCAAATGTTTTAATGTACTTAAACAATTATAATTAAATTAAAATATACATACAAGGTGACAACAAGTTTGATGTTTACATGATAATTTAGTTTCCGAAAGGTCTCAAATTTCAAATCCAGTAGACGAGAAAAGTCAAATAAAATACTTAAAAGTTAACATTCTTTGTTTACCCAAAGTGCTACAAACCCAAACATGTTAAATGTAATCTGTTGTTTTATTTATAATATTCTTTGCACAAATTACTCTTTGGTTGTCATTAAATGAAAATAAAAGCGCAACCAAATTAAAACAACACCTCATTATTATCAATATTTACCTTATAGATTTACTGCACAGTATTGCAGTAAGTGCATTATTAAGCCGGAGTCTTATGCGTCCGATTTCCGACCATCCGAATTTCAAATCCGATATCCACTTAAAAAAAAAGAAATTAAGAGCATTTTAAAGGTCAACATGTAAAACTGCAACGAAAAATAACCTTATAAAATTTTTAATAATTTAAAAAGGATTTAATTTTTAATTAAAAAAGATATCTTTGTTAATTTTTAAAAGCGGAATAAAATTTATTTATAAAGAAAAATGTTTCTGAGTATGGGTTAAAATTATTAAGTTAAAAAATTTTAAAGATTTTAAATTAAAACTATTTATTTTAATTTCAATATAAATTAAATTACCCCAAAAATAAAAAAGGGTTTAAGTTAGAAACTCGAAAAAAATCTCATAGAAAAAATTAAAATTAATTTAATCCACCTAATAAAATGTTAAATTATTATGAAAAAATGGCGTAAAATGTTAAATAAAATTTTAGGATTTCGATTCAAAATCGAACCCATAAACCCCGGTTTTTATTCGTTGAAAAAATTTTTAAAAAACTGATTTTATGCGGCAAAATCATCATTTTCCATAAGAAATATACGGGAAATTTTAGGTTTATTTAAAAATTTTAATTTCCGGTCTAACCAGTGCCAAGGTAATTGCGGCCACCCATTTATTAAAGGGGCCTTTTAAATTAATTTGGAAAAAATAAAAAGTCCCTTAAGTGAAATGAATGTTTTTTAAAGGATCCAAGTTTTATCAAATGTAAGGTATGGCTCATTCTTGAACCGACGAGCCTGTGGACGTGAGTCATTTTGTGAACGCCTGACGTCACTTTTTTTTAAAGGAATCTTGGCTATAAAATTTTACAGTATCGTTCTTTTTGTCAAATTCAAAAACGTTTCTTTCTGCAGTCACCTTAAAATTTAAGGATATTTTTATTCCGTCCACTATTTCGGGAATTTAGGTTGCCTATTTTGGTTTGCTGGTTGGTTTAAAAGGGCTGGTCTGTCTCTTGTCAAACCTCATGTGGGCCCTGACTCAAACCAGGCTGGGCTTAAGACAGACCAGAACGTTATAAATAGACGTTGCGAACGCCATCTGTGGTTTGTTGGTTGGGTAATTTATTTAGGAAAGTAGGTTAAGAGTATACGGACGTCATCGTTGTTTATTTAGGAATCTTAGGTTTTTATTTTTGGGGTATGACAAATGTCACCTGTTACCCGCAACTATCAGCTGTCAATTCTATTCATATCACTTGTGACGTCATCAGTGCCCGTTGTAAATATTTAAATAAAAAAAAATCTGTGTGCAGGGACTTGAACCAGGAACAGTTTCTATGACATATTATGGGGGCCAACGCCTAAACCTTGCGGAACCGGGATTTTAAATATTATTGGTTAAATTTTTATAGTAGAAGAGATCTCCATTTTTAAAATAATTAAGGGCGGGGGTCGAACCAGAAAAAATATGGGGTGGTTAATTATTTCGTATATAACCAATCAAGTAATAAGGAAGCGGTAAAAAAATATTTACCCCGATGAATGATGGATAAAAATAGAAAGTTGTTTAATATTAAAAGCATTGTTATTGTTAAATTTATAGGGCAATCTTACTCAAGCATTTCGATTAAGGTTATTAAAAATAGATATGTATTAAATACGTATAATGTTAAAAAAAAGGGATTATTTTAAAATTTTATATGAAAAAACGTTATCAGCCGGAATGCCGAAGGCACTTTTCCCGCTATTTGCGGTTTTTTTTAATAGTTTCTTCAAAAACCCACTTTGATCTCTTTCGCCCTTTCAAAGGTCCTTATTGTTTTTTGCTTATATCTCAGCTCCTATTTGCGGATTAAATGCCGTTTTTTTTCTTAAAAGATTTAAGATACTTAAATCACATATAGTTGTTTAAATTTAATATTAGCATAATGCTCCTTTGGCAAAACTACGTATAACTTTTTTATTTATCAACAGATTTAAATAATTCTTTTTATTCCTAATTCAGGATGTTAAAACATAAATATTTGATGTTTAAATTTAAATAGCATAAGCCCTTTTGGCAACACTATTTATAACTTTTTATTTAATATTCGATTGAAATAATTTATTTTTTTCTAATCAGTATGTTAAAAAAAAACATATTTAATGTTTTTTTAAAAAAAATTCTTTTTTTTAAAATTATCATTAAAACCCTTTTTTTGGGGGGACTAATATAACCCTTTTTTTTTATCAACAGATTTAAATAATTTTTTTTTTTCTAATTCAGGAGTTAAAACATACATATTTGATGTTTAAATTTAATATAAGCAAAAAAGCTTTTTTTTGGGAAAAACTTTTGTAAAATTTTTTTTTTTATTAACAGATTTAAATAAATTTTTTTTATTCTAACTCAAGATGTTAAAACAAAATGGTCCAAATTTAATATTGGGCATAAAGCCCTTTTTGGCATCACTACGTATAACTTTTTTTATTTAAATTTTACGGGTTGAAATAGTTCGTTTTAAATAACTTTTTTAAATTTTTTTTTACCTTCTATCAAATTATAGACTTTCGGTCAAAATTTGCAAAGCATTAATTAAAAAGATTTATACAATTTAACAACTTAACTTTTTACAGCATTTTAAAATAAAATTAAAGTACAAGCTATAGCATAAAAATTCTTTTTAAGTCAATCAGTAGTTGTTTAACTTAACGAAATATACGTTTCGATAAATATTTAGACATATCATCAGGTATTTATAAAAACATTGTTCATCTCTAACAGTAAAATGTAAAACAGAAATTACGGAAGAGATGTTTCACTAATTATTTGAAACAATCATTTAGTAGGTTTATTAGATTATTACGACTTAGCCATCAGCGATTAAAGGTATGAGGCCAGAAGGGCTTTGTTTAACTATATATTTAAGAAAATAAATAAACAAGATGCAATTATACAAATTTTTTTATCTTTCTACCATAAATGCGTTTCCAACTCAGAAATATTTCGAGTATTAAACTGCTATTTTCATAAAACAACTGCAATGGGAAATTAGAAGTTTAATCGCGTATTTCTAAATAACAGCACTGTATTTCCAAATAACAGCCCTGTATTTTTAAATAACAGCACTGTTTTTTAAATAACAGCACTGTATTTCCAAATAACAGCCCTGTATTTTTAAATAACAGCCCTGTTTTTCAAATAACAGCCCTGTTTTTCCAAATAACAGCCCTGTATTTTCAAATAACAGCCCTGTATTTTCAAATAACAGCACTGTTTTTTAAATAACAGCACTGTATTTCCAAATAACAGCCCTGTATTTTCAAATAACAGCCCTGTTTTTTAAATAACAGCCCTGTTTTTCCAAATAACGGCACTGTATTTCCAAATAACAGCCCTGTATTTTTAAATAACAGCCCTGTATTTTCAAATAACAGCACTGTATTTCAAGTAGAACCTTATCTATAATATTGCGCAATTGTCTCGTGACCTTGAGATTTCAAACTATTTACTGAGGGGACAAGAGACAGGGAGACATGACGTCATCGAGGCTTCTAGCAGCTGTGTTGTGATTGGTTAAAGCCAGAGGATTATAATTTATTCATATCAGATACGCTTTAGATATGTAATGAGGGGCTTATCAACGTCCCGTGACCTTGAGGGGGCAACCTTATGTCGCGGACACGGGACATCTGTTCTATGACGTCATCGTGTTCTGTCTCTTTCTCTCTCTTTTAAGGTGTTATCTTGTCTTCTTACTCTCTTCCTTTCGCGTCGCTAGCGACCAAGACTCGTATATATATATATATATATATATATATATATATATATATATATATATATATATATATATATATATATATATATATATATATATATATATATATATATATATATATATATATATATATATATATATATATATATATATATATATATATATATATATATATATATATATATATATATATATATATATATATATATATACACAGGGTCCTGCAGCTCACCTCCCGTCTTATGTAGCTCATTTATTAATTCACTGTAAAATTTTCATATTTTGCAACGTTACCTTTAACCTACGGTGCATTTCAGAAAAATAATTTTAGTTATATTAGGTGTCGCAAAAGTGCGACGTCAGGATGGCGCATTTTTTAAATGAAACACCAGTATTTTTTTATATATTAATAAAAATTTGACTACAAGATACCTATAGTTTAGGTCGTTAGATGTAGAATTAAACAAACATTTTTCTAATTAGACTCTATTTCGACACATTGTAAAAGAGTTCGTTGAAAACTTCATTTCGTATCTATTTTAATAGCAAATAACATTGAATAAAAATGATGGGTGGCTATGAAAACAATTTATTGACATTGAGTTTATTTTACTTACAAAATCTTAGTTTGACATATTATAAAATTGAGTAAATAATTATTATTTATTAATCGAAATAAATTAATTTAAAAACCTTTAAATAAATAAAACCTAATTTTTAATTTTTAATACTTTCGCTTCAACATTTATGTAACTTCAACCAATTTCTAGGTAATATTTAACGTTGTCGTTAGAATCTCTAATGTCAATAAATTGTTTTTATTCAATGGTATTACTATTAAAATACATGCAAAAAAATGAGTTTTCAACGAATAACTTTAATGTGTTAGGAATTTCGATAGGGTTATACTAAAAAATGTTTGTTTTTTAATTCTACATCTAACGACCTAAAAATATACAGGGTTCGTATTTAAAATAAAAAAATAAAAAGTGCTTTCAAATTTGAAGAGTTTGACACTAAATTTTGACACCTGTACAGTTCGAATTAACCAAACATGACATAAAGTGACTGATATAAATCTTACTTAATAAGTTCCTTGTTTAATTCTATTAATCAAGCCCTATGGGTATTTTTATTCATTTTTAAATACAATGGTGCAAAACAGTTTTTTTTTTTATATTTTATTTTTTTTCTCTGAAATTACTGGAAACTGATGTTGATAAAATTTTAGGAGGAAGATAGTGGACTACAAGAGGTACCTAAATATATGAAAAATACACAGTGTTCCATTTAAAAAAATGCACCATCGTGACGTCACACTTTTGCAACACCCTGTATAACCAAAAATTATTTTTCTGAAATGCACCGTAGGTTAAAGGTAACGTCTGCAAGACATGAAAATTTTACAGTGCATAATAAAAGAGCTACATAAGACGGAGGAGCTGCAGGATCTCTGTATATATATATATATATATATATATATATATATATATATATATATATATATATATATATATATATATATATATATATATATATATATATATATATATATATATATATATATATATATATATATATATTATAGGGAGGGTATTATGACAAAAACGACCCCTGCTGTAGTATTTTTAACCACAGTGTGTTTTAATATTTACCTGAATAAATAATTAAAATAGGAAATTGTTTAGATATGTAGCACCAGTTTTTAAATATTTTTGTTTTGGGAGTTCTTTAAAAATAGAAGAACTGGAGAAATCTTTTAAAAATGTCAATTTTTTGTCACAAAAAATGAAAAATCTAAAAATTGATATTTAAAAAAAAATAATTTGTCTTTACACGTACAATATAACTAGAAATTGCTTAATTTTAATTAATGCACTTTTAACGAGAAACTTAAGAGGTACACATTTTTTTATTTTCAAAAAACACACCGAATTTTTTTTTAAATTAAAAGATTTGTGAATAAAAAAAAAAAAGCATATCAATACCTCTATTTTTAGATTTTTTATGAATAAAAATAGGTGAAGCCACATATCTTAACAATTATCCTAATATATATTATCTTTAAGATTTGGATTTATTTTCTAAAATATTACACGAGTTTACATTTGCTTACCAACAACTAAAATTTAAATACTAATTGCAATGTAAGCTCCAATTATTACTAACTAGTTATTACGTAATGCAAATTTACTAAATTTGCAGCACCAACAAATAGCGTCCTGATGGAAATACAAATTTTCATATGACTATATTATAATATTAGCCTATACGGGCAAATAGGGATGGAAGTGATTATATATAATAATAAAAGTAAAGTACAGTAAGCAGTATTGCCGTTTTAAGTAGATAGTAAGCATATCTATTTATTTAGTTTAATTTAAACACCGTTTATTATGATATGAACAATACTTATTCTTTTTTATGTAAGTATCGTATTTAACTAACCACAAAATGGTAAAGTTGTAATCGTTATAAATACGGTAGCATAGTTTAAAGAATATACAAATATATTGTATATTCTTTAAACTATGACGGTAGGTCTAAACTAAAATTTGCTATTTCATTATACAGGGTGTTAATTAATTGAGTGCAGATAATACAGGAAGTAAATCCTCGGATGATTTTAAGAAGCAAAGTTTATATCAACAAATGTCCTAAACCTCTCAGTTTTTGAGCTGTTAATATTTTAAGGAAAAATTGAGTTTTTTATCATATTCTGTTATCATTCTTAGATATTTTTATGAAATTTTGTTTACATCTTTTCATCATTAAGTAACATTTTTTGACGTAAATGATTTTTTTAATTTTTACCAGTGACGTCCGTACGGGGTTTAAACTAACAATTTTTGAAGAAAAAAATGTTACGTTACTGATTTTTCTAAAGACCAAAAGTATTTTTAAAATCCCCATTTATTTTGGAGCAAATTTGGTTCCTAGACTTACTTTCGAACGACGTACCGTAAAAAAATAAAAACCAAAAAAAATTTTCTTTAGTTTATTGCGACTATTTTGGGTGTTTTGTTAGAATTTAGTTGGCACCCACTATGAGTGAAAACATTTTTTTTGGGACAAAAGTTAAACTGTACGCATCTGATTGTTTTCAAATATTTAACAAAATGTCAGATTTTGACAAGTTGCGTACTAAAATCATTGAATAACACTGACAATGATGTTTTGTTAAACATTCTAAACCGTTGTTAACTTTTAACAATTGCTAAGTCCATTGCTAAATTTAACAACGCGTTCATCACTCGGCCGTAAATGTTACTTTTTACAAAAATAATTGTGTCATTTTCTTTATTCGGTGGTCATTCCAATAAATTAGTTTTTAATTAGGTTAAAAATAGTGTTTTAAAAAGCACAAAATATTATTTTCTCTATTGCTACAAAATTAAAACAAACAGTTAAAATAAATAAATATTTTAATGTTGTTATTTTTCAAACTAATATTCTTTAAATATTGCCAGTATGTATGTATGAGAAACTGTTGTGCTTTTAAACAATTCCTCATACATACGGAGAGAGTAAAATACTTACCTTGGTAAGTAACTGGCAGTAGACATTAAATTGGAGGATGCTGATTCAAATAATGGATACAGGTTTGGGTATTTGTCTAAATTATAGGTTTAATATTTAAATAGTAAACAAAACGTGGTTTACAAAACCTACAAAATATTTCTACCAGTTTTAACAATGATTAAAATTAAATATATAACTTAACTTAAACATTAGTGTGAAATTTCTATCTATACACATTTACTTTCTTGCCCTTTTAACTTTTTAGCTTGTAACACAATTTATCTAGTTCCTAACAATCACCAGAGAAAACTTGGGTTTAGTTTTACCCAGATAAATTTACATAAAATGCTCAATAGTAAGTCACCTTTAAATAAAAATGATGCCTCTGCATCCACATACTGTCTTTAATTTGTCCTTTATTTAAAAAGATTGATGGCCCACAATCGCCCTTATGTTGCACAAATTTCTAAGCTGCTTAAACGTATATTTAATGGATAGATCCTACCCTTGAATCCTCCTTCACGACCTAGTTTCAAGACACGATTAACGAATGAAGTTATTAGGTTATTCACACCATATATTTCCACATAGAGTTGGCCTTGTGCCAATAGAAAAGGCAAAAACTGCGTCGGGTTACTAATTTTGAGCTCCTTTTCAGGCGGCTACTATCAAAAAAAAATACACATTTCTCTTCAAACCTCCATAGGTTAAAAACTAGGTCACGTTAGCTGACGTTCGCTGTCAAAAGTAGAAGCCAAAGTAAAAAAAAATCCGTCTAGCGTCCCAGGCCGTTTCTACGCGGCGATGTTAGAGTGCAAAAAAAACATTGTCTTATAACAAAGAGAGATATAATTATAATGTTTTAGAATTTAGAAGACCGACATTATGTTCTGGGTCATTTTACCTTGTAACAAGCATTTTTTTTTTGTTTTCAAGGGACTTCCTCAATGCGATGTATCAAGTTTGCCAAATATGTTATTACAACTTATAGAGAGAATATTTTAATTAAATGTTCTTTTGTTGAAACTAATTTTCCAACAATGTATTAATAAATTTGCTTCATTTATTGTAAATATTTTTTCTGTTTTTAACAAACATAACATAAATATTTCCCTTAATATCGACCAAAACTAATGGGAAAGATATAAAACCTTTATGGTTTAATTTTGTTTGGCAAAAAACAAACTGCAATTTTGTGCGACTAGTTGAAATTTCCTCTTATTTCTTAAATAAGAAAATAAGTTATTTGAAAACTTTATATTATTGGAAAATAAAAACGTTAATTACATAAAAATCTTCCGAGAGTTTTATTTATGCCAAAACCATATTTTGACTACAAGTCCAAGCATTAAAATACCAAATATAGATATTTATTTATCAAATTAATTTTGTTGTAATACGTTCTTTACTTTATAGACATTGACCTCATAAAAGTATGAAAGAATCGATTTTTCCTCGAATGACACTAAAAATAAATATGTTGTCGTGGACAGTGTACGCTGTAGCAATGTTTGTTGTTTTGATTTTCTCATTAGGTATTTTGAATTTTGGCCATTAGAAAATAACAAGTCATTAAAAATTTCCAGATATATTAAGTTTAATTTTTTTAGATGATGAAATAAATTTTGTCAATTATTGTCAAAACAAAGTCAAAGACTAGATCAGCAAAAATGTTACAAAATAAAAACGAATTTACATCGTGGAATACACAAAGCTTCGGAAAAAAGTGAAAAATAGTATTGGTCTAATTTACAAAAAGACAAAAACAAAAGCACGACAATCCTCTTGTAATAACGGAAAGTTCAAAAACTCTTTTTAATCAACATATTTACTTACAATACGCAAAGGAATAACAAAATTCACATAAGTTCATCCATTGCAAGATAAAACTGTTCGAAAACACACTTATGTTAAATTTCCAACATTATGGAATACCTTTACAAATCCATCTCATCTTTGGTCCTGAGTTCAGCCCACCCTAAATTGAACGGCTCTCTTGAATACTTTTGGTATTTGTTTTTTAAATTATTAATAAGAAAACCCTTATAATAGCCCCTTAAACATTTTTTATATGCCGTTAATACTTTAACTAATAGTAAAAGCAACAAACAGGAAACGCATTGTATAAATTATTTTTAACAACAAGTTGTTAAACACCGAAACAAACTTATGATGAAAGAGAATTAATATCTAAATACGTAAAAGAATTTAATAATAAAATTATTGTTACAAAATGGCCTGGTTAAATATGGAGCGTGAGAAAGAAAAAGCAAAAAGAGGTTTCTAAAAAAGGATTTTAATACAGAGAAGGACAAAAAGTATGGATAAAAATAGCCAAATCTAAATTAAAAATTTTTGTACCCTATAAAATCGACAAAATAAAACTACCATATACAGCAGATATTTCTCTAATATCAAACCCAAAACAATAAAATTATGGCTAATTTTAATAGACGTAAACCAGCTTTAAAAAAATTACCATTAAATATATTTCTGTTGTTGAAGGATGCATCCTCTGAATATCAGCAGTGGGTATGCAACCCTTTAAGATAACACCTTTAGAAAATACGTTAGGAATATATCATCATAACGAAAGAAGTGTTAAGATATCTAACGATTATCTTGGGCTTATAATTTATTAAAATATAACATAAAATCTTAATACTTCGGCAAATATTAAAATAATTTTAAACCACATTAACGATATGCTGTATGAACAAAAAGAAAGATATGTTACGTTCAAACAAGAAATATTATCAAAATTATTATTATTAGGTAAAATGGTCGATTTAATTAAACAAAATAAACAAGAAATTAAATGGAGACTTATTCCTATTTTCTAGAAAAGCCGGGGATTAATAAACGATATAGGTTTGGTTTGAAAAGCGCTGACGGATAGCATTGACGCATCCGACGGCAAATATTATGAAAAAAGTATAAACAAATTAGAACACGATAAGAACAAAATAAAAAACCTTTTAAACAAACAAATTATGTTTACTACAAGCTAAAAAAATAGAATAATTTTATTCAAAAATTGCAACTAGGTGAGGAAAATTTTAATGAAAATTTAAAAATAATTAAGAAAAATATTTAAAATAAAATAGATTAGCAATTATTATTGATAGCTAAATTTAAACTTTTACTCTCCCTTTGTAAACAATCAACTGGGTCTTTTATTATTATGAGAAAAGTAATAAATGATATAATAAATAGCATTTCTTTTGCTAAATTAGAAATTATCCATCCATCTGTAATAAAACCTACACAACTATTGGTGCATTTAACAAATATCTCGCAAATTTTGGAAAGTAATTTACCAATGATATCAAATCTATATATTATTCCTCAATATTTTGATTTAATTTACAAGCATATTTATAAGCATTTCAAACACAGTTGAGACTTGTTTTCATATTATCGATACTATGAATCCCGTATAATACTTAATCAGTTATTACATATTAACTCCCTTCCAACCAAAGACCGAAAAAGTGATCTTTACTATACGATCAATTTACCCTATAAATATATTGCGGTCTCCGATGATAATGATATGTATGCACACGAAAAAAACAAAGAAGAGTGAAAACAGCTAGGACTTTGTTTTAACTTGGTTTTTTACCATTCACCTTAGACAATCATAAATCTGTTCCCACTTTTCATCAGGAGATGGCAACGAGTGTCGTATCCCGGGCGCACTTTAATAATTAATTATATATATATTTTATTTCAATATTGTTTTTTCAACAATTATTAATTTAATTAATAGTTTTAAAATACAAATGTATCTTTTTATATGTAAATCATTATCAATTTTGGTAAAATTTTACTTTTCGGACATTTCGCCAATTCAAATGATTTTTTGCATATGGGGGATTTTTGGGCGCTGATCACAAATCTGAAATCAGTTTTATTCTGGCAACCCCTGGTTTGTAAAGTATAGGAACTAACCCTAAAATTCTTTCTTATTGAAACAGGTGATCATCAAATGACAACATACACTGATTTGACACTTACATATTATATAAATTCACTAAAATTTACAATATTTTATTATCTACTTTTAGTAAAAAATACATTAAAAAATTCAGTTTTCTTACGTGGTAAAAATATATGTTTTATAACTGGTGGCCTTATTCATAATTAAGTTAGCAAAAATAAAAAAAACTTTATTTATTTAAAGTTAAAAAAAAACAATAAATTATTGTAAATTTAAGTGTATTTGTTTATTACGTAAGTGCCCAATTAGGGGATGTTCCTATTTAATGGCAATCAGTTTAAAGAAAGAGAATTTTGGAAAAGTATCCATTTTGAGGTAAGTCTACTTGGAGGCCTCATAACTGAAAAACCAAAGGTTGTTTCATTGATTCTTTTATTGGTAAATTAAAAAAATAATAATAGATAAAGGAAAAACTTGTATTTACTTTTTTAATAATAAACAAATCATATCTTAAAAAGTTTTCAAATTTTATTAAAATAGAAAATAACCATAAAGTGCATATAAAAATATTGGCAAATATATCCAGAGAAAATTCTTAATGCTAAAAGAGGAATGATAAATATTAACTGACTAACTTATATTAACGTAAAAATAAAAATAATAATGTTATTTATTTTATACTATATAGCAACTAATTATCACTATTTACAGACAAAATCTCTTGAAGAAAAGGCAGTTTTCGACACCACCATCTCTAACCTCTGCCCTAACCAACAGTCTTTGTATGCAGAACTAACTTGTAGGCTTGTAGGATTATTATTCTAACCTCCTTTTGACCATATAGAGCAGAAAAAAAGTTTGAGATGATCTTGACTTACTTTATAAAAGGGAATATAAATTAACAATTGCTGTTTTGTGATACACTCGTTATATAAAAGTAATGCACTTTTTAAAGATATTATTAATACCACAAAGCCAGTTTTTCTTTAAGACATTACCAGTAGTTCTTCACTGACACGTTTAAACTAGAAATATTATTTATAACTTTGTTTATAAAGACTTTTGTTATACTTGTAATAAGGTATTATTAAACACTGCTTTTTTTGTATCCCAGAGCAGTTACTTTTCGGCTATTAAGATTATAAAGAATATTATTAAATATCCTAATAAAATGGCATGTTGCTTAATATCCTTTAAATTCTATAAGACTTAATTCCCTTTCTAAGAAGGATAAAGCATCAGCAACGGAATTACTTAGTAACTGAACAGCTTATCTTACTTTCATCTTTTGCTTAGCAAAATGTAGCTTTACAAAGCCTATACAGGGTGATTCATGAGGAAATGTCAATACTTCAGGTACGTAGTAAGGGTAAAAAATAAACATAAAAGTCTATACAAATATGGGTCCGCAAGGCCTTCGTTTCCGAAATACAGGGTGTTAAAGTTTTTATTTAATTTTTCTATTTTTTAAATAGAATTATTGATAATGTAAATATGAAAGTAAAAATTGGTATCCGGGGATTTTTTGGTACGACGGATTTAAACCTAATCTTAGTACGGCTCCTACTTGTAGGGGGTGCCACCTACACATCTTTTTACTATTTTGAACAATCACAACTTTTTGGTATGGCTCTGTATTACATTTTTAAGTAAATTAAATAATTGTTTGGTCATTTTTACGTCAAAGAGGTATACCTGTTAAAAGTTGATATGAGCAACCATTTTCGAGATATTTGAATTAAAAAAAAATACGTCGCATCTGATTTTATTATAGCAAATTAAAAAAAAATAAACAAAATGTATAATGAAACAATATTCATTTTAATTTTTAATAATATAATAATAAAATCATAGTTTCTAAATTATGTTTAGTAAAACATATGCTAGGTTTTATAATTTTCAAAATTTCCACCATTTATTTCTAAGCACATGTCCGCTCTGTGGTGAACACCCTGTATTTTGGAAACGAAGGTCTTGCAGATCCATATTTGTAAAGACTTTTATGTTTATTTTTGGACCCTAACTACGTACCTAAAGTATTGACATCTCCTTATGAATCACCCTGTATATGAACTAACCACAACTAACCCACATGTAGCTGTTCTGAACTTTAAGGTTTTTTAAATTTTTCAATAAATTTACATTAAATATGTTTATTACCACCGTTTAATAATTCGTCTCGAATTAACTTAAATAAGTGACAGTGGTCAAAAAAAAAAAAATATGGATAGTTTTTCATTTAAATTAAGATAAGGTTTTAAACTAGTAAGCTGTATTTTACAGCCAAAAATATTTGATGGCGGGCCATGTAGAGAGACCACAGCTCCTGTTTTATTTATCAGTTTAATGCACTGTTTTACCAGGGTACTTTTTTGGCTTCCATTTAGGCTATCTGTGAAAAATAACCTACTGGTAACTTTCACGTTCCATTAATACAAACAATCAATAATACAAAAGCTTCTTTTGCCATTGCATTAGCATCGTCATGGAGACCAACCCCATAGTTAACATAGCCATGAAATTTCTAAACCATTATTCTCTTATAAATGTCTCATCTATTTATAATGATAAATTTATGGAATTCTTTTGTAAATTTGCACCATTTACCAATGGACGGTGCTTTGATGAGGTAAAAGCCTTTAATTAAAAAAATAAAAATAAAATAAGATTGCAAATTTTTTAAGTTCTGGTTGGTTTTGTATAAGTTTCGTTTGTATGGTTTCTTACGTATGTTGGGCATATTATATAAGCACTTTGAATGTTCCAAACTTAATAGTTTTTTTGCTTTAAGTTTTTAATCAGCAATTTTAATGATGATATTTTTTCCCGATAACGTTTTACTTTTTGTGTCGATACAATGTTTTGTTTCCTCTTGACTTAAAGCATTTTCCACGTTTCAAATAATTCCCTTTTACTAATTCACTTACTCACAGGCATAGCTATCTCACGTGATTTTCCAGGCATAGTTGTTCCATTAGATGTTCCAGGCATAACTGATCGTGAGCGTGTTGTAGCCTACTAAAAGATGTCTTTGATTGATTAAGCCACAAATTATAAATAATGGTAAAAATATGAAAAACAATAATTTTCCACTAACTTTTTTTTTTATTGTGGTCGACATTGTAGGTATTTGAGCAGCTGCTCAAATTTTATTCGATTGGAGGATCATTAAGTAATCTATTTTTGTTTCAACCTAGTAAAAGTAACATTTTTTCAAGTGTTTAGAACGTAATTTATCATTTTCTGTCACAGTCCAGTTAACAACAGGCATACGCTCAAGCCAAAGAGCAACTTTCTGCTGATCTCAGAAACCTACAATAACACCGTTTTTAAAATCCAATTTTTAAATAAAAAAGAAAATGTTAAAACTAAACCTGTTTTTTTAATCATAATCCAAATTAAATTATCTATTAATCTTTCTATTTTCTTCAAAAAAAAAAAAAAAAAAATATATATATATATATATATATATATATATATATATATATATATATATATATATATATATATATATATATATATATATATATATATATATATGTTTTCTGTTGTTTTTGTAACTAGGGATGGGGATGCTGCATGTGATGTTTGCATTTCAAACTGTAGGTACCTAATACGAGGATATTAAAAATTGTATTTTAAAAAGGGATAACTAAATTTAAACGAATATCAAAAAAGTAAGAAGTTTACAGAAATTAAACATTGCTATTGTTTATAAATAAAAAGAACCAAAGTATTTTTTTTTTATTTTTATGATATTAAAACTAAAAGAAATTTCCCCCTGCTTAATACTATTTTTATTGAATAATATCATAATTAAAGCCACATGTGAGCAAAATGTTAATTTCCTAGGTAAACAGGAAGCCATATCTGTGAAAAATTTACCCAAATAATAATCCAAAGCGACTATTTGTTAGTGCTACCTCATATGTACTAAATTTTAATTGTCTACAAGTGTTTACGTTTTTTTTTTTCTATTGCTTAAAATAGGTTTGTGACATTCTAGGAAATTTTAAGTTTATAATTACCAAAATAATTTTTATTTATAAACACAATACTTTTTTTACTCGCTTTACGATTTGAAAATAATAATAATTTATCAGAAAAATAAAAACTCTTCGTCAATTGATGTAAACTGCCATATTAGCATAATTAATAGCTTTAAAGAAAAAATAATGAGTGCAAATTTTAACGTAGCACTTTTAAATCAATACCTTTAGGAAGCTTTAAGCATAGTTAGATTACTATAATGAACTTTGGATGATTAACTTAATGATATTAAAAATAAAATCATTCTTTTAGAGTGAAGGCTTTTATAAATAACATTATTTACCGAGAAAAACATGATTCCGGGCTCCTTTTTCTCACTTTAGATTTTATAGCCGTATGCTACACCACCCCTTATTCTCTACGTCATAATAAAATAACAATTTAAATAGTTTTTTACCCTAAAAGTTTACAAAATACTTCGAATGTTACAACAATTGTTGGCACTAAAAAATGTCGGTATATCGAATTTTAGCTTCACTGACAATCACCGTCGTTAAGCGCATGTTACGGGTCCTCTTCTCTTCCTTGTGTAAGTCATTGACGGTTTAGCTTCATGCTAAGTTTAAAAATTAAAAAATCCCAATACGATTTTGCCAAATCAACACTTTTAATATTGTAGTAATTTACGTTACAAGGCCGAGAAATGGTCTATTAAAGTACAAGTCTAGATGTTTACGGACAAGGCGACGGAGGAGCTGAGTCCGGAATTTTTAGGCGAGTACTTTAATGACATTTCACGGCCGTGTATCGTACAACGTTTTATTTCATACCGTTTTATCTTTTTTTAAAAAGTAAATTGAAGTGTGAATATTAGGATAATATGAAGGTGTCAGTATTGTCAAAATAAGGTAATTAAGGTAAACGTAGCTACACTAATATAAAATGTTTATCTAGTTATCTTTAAATTGGTTGCTTATACTAACAAAATATCTTGTTGATTATTATCATTGTTTTGTCTGTTATGGATGCGAAAATTTTTTAAAAAAGTTCTGAAACGACGACGAAATTTATCCCGGCCAAGTCTTCCGGAAGATATCAAAAACAATATAAGATATTTTATGAACGGCGCAAAACGTACAATGTAGAGATGTGATAAGTGTAATTAGCTTTTATATGAAATTATGGTAGTTTACTAACTTTATGGGTTTTTTTGTAGTCAAAAACGTCCAGTAGTTCGACATTGTGGGCAAAATACTCTATTTGAGAACGTAGATATCTTTAAATTTTCGAAAGTAATAGCTTTCCTACAAAAATGCTAAACGTTTATAAGTTATTTTATTGTAATTTGTATAATAAAAATTGTTTAAAATTAACCCTTTGTTTGAAAAAATACTAAATTTCAGTTTTAGTCCGGTAAAATTACTTTACCGGCCTAGCGATGTAATGTATCATTTTCCAAACTCAAATTAACAACGTAGTATAATAAGGTACAGTATAAAATAAATGAATATAACGTACAGCGCCTCACGGAAAATGAATTGATAGTTGTAACTAGGAAACGACTTCCAGTAACAGTCTCATGTCAGGGGCAGCACACAACAACTACCCTTATTGATGCAAATTGTCTGGCCAAACATTAACCCTAACGTATTGGCTACATTGGCGCTACAAGAATCATGGCGAATTATGAGAAAACGTCAAACATTTAGACCCCGTATATTCCGCAAATACCATATGAATGTTGCGAACAACTACCAGAAAAATATAAATTACCCAAATTATAATCTTTGAAAATTTACTGGGGAACAAATTTCAACTTTTCGTTTGTTTCCTGAACAAACCCAAGTTTTTTAGATTCAACTACACCCAAGTAACTAAAAAATATCTATTAAAGATTTTTAGTTGGCTAGCCAAAAAAATCAGCATTATTTTACAAAATTTTAATTCATAGGCATATACAGTGAACATACAAAATACAAATAACAATAATATTGTTGATTCAACAAAAGCAATTTAATAGCACATTTTTACCATTAAATTAAAAGTTTAGTCATTCAGTTTACGCTTCTTAGCCTGCCTTTTGTAAGCAGCCTCTGGGTTATCCCTCGTAATAGACCAGCAGTAGTCGGCTAACATCTCACAGTTCCATTTTCCCTGATACCTTCTTTCCATGTTTGAAATATCCTGGTGGCCTCTCACGTGTTGTTTGCTCCCTTCTCCGGAAAGTTCCAGATGAGAATCCAAGAAATGAATTTTCAAGGACATATTACCCTAGGTTTTGGTAACAAGAAAGAAGTTGGGCAACCAGGTCTTTATAGTTTGCTTTTATGTTTCCCAGAAAATTCTTTCAACCATTTTAAAGGCATTCCAAGCGTCTTTTTCCTTGCCTTCAATACGGAATTGAATTGCTCATCTGCGAAGAGTTTCCTAATCTGGGGACCCCAAATATTCCCTCCTTAATTTTAGCATCACTGATTGAAGGGAACTTTTCTTTTAAATAACTAAAGCCGACCTTTTGTTCATGGCCTTTAAAAAATTTTTTTTTCATGAGTCCCAATTTTTATGAAGTGTTGGTAGTAAAATTTTTTTCTGCGGGGAACTAATGGCGCGCTGGTTTTTTCTTTCCTGGCTCAAGAGACACTCTCGGAGGCCAAACTTTCCTTCTGTAGTGATCCGATCGTGCTCGACTGTCCCATTCGCAGAGGAAGCAACGTATTTGGTATAACCTTAGCTGCATTCCAACAAAATCGCCACAACTTTCAAATCCCCACAAATTTGCCATTTATATTTTTCTCTGATAGTCTCCAGTAACAGTTTTAAATTACTATAAGTTTCTTTCATGGGACTGCGTGAATGGTACCAAGGCCTTGTTTCCATTATGGAGTAACACAGCTTTAAGACTTCTTTTGAGGAATCAATGAAAAGCCTCCAGTCTTTTGATTCATAGTCCACATCTAAAGCTGTCATTAGTCCCTCAATGTCCCTAACTACCAAATTGTTTTCCATATTAAAAAATGGTGTTCAGTTTTTCTGGCGGCTTCGTACACTGAAACTTTTACTTTATCTTGAAGTAAATTCCATTGTTGTAATCGTGAGGCTAATAGCTCTGCTTTTTCTTGGGTAATTCCAAATCCCTTATAAGCTTTGGCTTATTTTGTGGGGTTGTTTAGTGGGAAGTTCACGCAAAATCTGAATCTTGCGAAGTGGATGGACCGGCACATTTTCCGGCCACTACCGTTTGATTCCGTTTCATCATCTCAGAGTCAAGCGTATATTCCAGGTGGATTGGGCACAGGCAACTCGTCATTATGGGGCACCGGGCGTATGGCGGATTGTAAATTTGGATCTTTATCGCAACTTTTTCTTTTTGGAAAGGCCTTTTCTCATGGAAGGTGTCAAACAAAAGTAGCAGTCGGTAATGTGGTCTTTCGGTTCACCCAAATCATGGAATAGCGAAAGACATCTTACGCTTTTTCCACTTAGCCAGCCTCCATGTTTGACGCACATTTATTGCCAGATATGGGAGCCCAATTTTTATCCTGGTCTCCAACTTTGCAGCCAAAATACAATGGTAACCTTCTTTATTAAAGGGCTAAAGATACGTTTTGTTTCAAAGTCCTTCACCACATATATAACAAAAATGGTCCGGCTTATTTACACAAACTCGCGACATGTTACTCAAAAAACTTTTTAATTTCTCAAATACGAACACTTCTCGTCAACTGATGGTTGAAACTCAACTAACTAACACTATAGGATTTATATTACATGTATTCATAACCCTTATAAAATCACCTGATGTAATAAAACCAGGTACTTCTAATTTTATGGTCCCATACATTAAGGGTAGGTAGATAAAATTATATTTAGCAGGTATCTTAAAACCAGAGCCAACTGAGACTTTTGCCAGATAGTTTATTAATTAATATAATAAAGAAAATAAGTTTTTATTTTGGTCTCAAACATTTTTCTTTTGGATTAAATTGTCTAAATTGCAAATCCGAGCAAAAATTAAAAAAACAGAACCACGACTCCACATCATCCCGTGACCAAGGCTGTTTTGGGGAGGTTAGAGAGGATTTGGGGTTTGTGCCCTGCAGACTTTTAATCAGCGTGTTAAAATCTGGTTTTAACAGTTTGAAAACAATTGGCCAAACCCATTTTCGGTAGGAAAATTGCAGGGGTCCTTTAAAGTGCGTTTATCTCGAAAACAGTTGCTCCTAGAGCCTTAAGAGGTATACATTTTCAACCAGGGAATTGTAACTTCTTTTTTAAAAAACAGCTTAATATACTAAGCTTAAAAAGAGATATGCCATCTTAAATAAGTCGGGTAAGCCGTAGTTGGCGCCCTCTATTAGCAACATCAAAAATGTGGACAAATTTTAATTTCTTGCCTCAAAAAAACCCCAAATCCAAAATTTCGTACCGCTATGTCATTTAGTTAAGAAATTATTACGAAAAAACGAAAACAAAATTAAAAGTTTAATACCCTGCATCTTAGTTATTATAAACTTTTGGATAAGCAAGTTTACGTTAAATGCATTATTTTGACCTAAGGAATCTGATGTTGCTATGTGTCCCATTACTTTTGGGACACTCTGTATATATTATATTGTGCATAGGTTGTATGTTTAGAAAAAAAGAAATAAATTACTGTATACTGTCAGGGTTCGCACATTATAGTAAAATTATCAACACAAACAAAGCACGTAAAAATATTTATAATTACACTTTAGAAATACATTGCTAGACATTTAATATCAATATCAAATTATAAAACACTATAAATATAATTATTGCATTAAGATAACCAGATATTATTTTAAGATACGTACCCTAAAGCTAATAGATGTTGTTTATGGTTTAAAAAATTTGTAAAATTTAGTGGAATGAGGAATTGTTTTTTTTTTTTAAAACTTTTTTTT